>JABFFC010000097.1:0-119716 GCA_013623535.1 Fusarium penzigii
GTTTCGATTTGTATGGTGTTTTCTACGACCTAGCCAGGTCAGGTCGTAGCTGACTTGTAGTGAGCCAGGTCAGGTCGTAGCTGACTTGTAGTGAGCGCGGTTTCGATTTGTATGGTGTTTTCTACGACCTAGCCAGGTCAGGTCGTAGCTGACTTGTAGTGAGGTCAGGTCGTAGCTGACTTGTAGTGAGCGTAGTATTGCCATGATTATCTTGCAAGAGGTCCACCTGACATGGTATGACACTCTATGGGTTATTGCGCGGGGTGCATGGGAAATGTGAGGGAGAACTTCGCTTGTATTTTTATCAAGAGAAGCTGTTGCTGAAGTCTGTTGTTCTCTTAGGCAAAAGGTATTCTTACTCAAGCCTCGCATATGTAATGTTTCTTCGCATCGTCAGCAGTTCACTGCTTCTGAGATATATATAGCGTAGCAACTCATCGGAGGTTCTGCCTCATTAGTCACTTAGTCTGGGGGTGAATTGCCAAGGGTCAACCAACAAAGTATCATACGCTGCCGTAGTTCATGTAGCATAAATATGATCACGTCAGGCCCCCTTACATCCTAGCTTCCATAATTACCAGCCCCTTGAATTCTCGTTTCTTTTTCTCAGTTGCAGATCTTATCTCCTCGGCTACCAACATGTCCACCGATAGAGCGTGTCGGGCCAAGGGGCTACCTCCGCTATGTTTTTCCAATGCGGTTGGCAGATGACTACGATCCCGACAAGGTCATGAAAGTTCTCAACCCGGGGTACAAAGCTGCCTGCCAGAGGATTGGCGTCATGGCTTCTGAGGCGGTGCCGGATCCCGGTGCCAAGCAGGCCAATACCCTCAAGTTGCAGAGACTGCCTGGCGAAATGATTGGAAACATGAGCATGAAGGACTTACGAGACCCCGAGGTCTATTCATGGGACTATGAAGAGCTGAAAGCGAAGCACTTCCCCATCTCGACATTCGACGCTGATATGCTTATGCCTGGCCCTCTTTGGCCTCAACCGGGGAAGCCCATTCATATTTCTCTAGCACAAGCCAATTTCAACCGTGGCGGGGTACTAATCGGATGGTGTGTCTTCCATATGGTTGGCGATGCCACTACATACCTCACCTGGACCAAAGTCTGGGCGGAAGAGTGCCGTCGCATCCAGGAGCTCAAGACATTGACTCCAGTTCATATCGATGATGCTATGATCGCGGACAGGGAACGTGTTACAAGGCCCTCGGGTCATAACAAAGGACGTCCAGAGGACCATCCTGAGTATACAATTCTACCTTTTACGCCAACTGGTGCATCTCCCGCGATGCTGAGTACAACGTTTCGTGGACAGGTTTTCTACTTTTCTCCGTCGGCACTCGCTTTCCTTAAAGCCGAAGCGTCGCCTGTTCACGCGACGAGACCAACAGACCAACAGTGGATTTCTACCAATGATGCCTTTTCGGCCCTCATGTGGCGCACCGCAGTCGCTGTCCAAGCTCCTATCAGCAGTCTCAAAGATGACGAGAATCCACAATCAGTCTTTAACATTGCCGTTGATGGCTGTAAGCGTACCGACCCTCCAGTGCATCCCCAGACTCTAGGTTGCTTTCTTCAGTACATCTCCGTTTCATCACCGATACGCGAAATCCTCGGTACTCTCAGCCTGGCCGATATTGCAGTGCTCATCCGCAAGGAGATGCTAATGCGCCTCAACAACCAATTCACAGATGACGTAGTAACACTTATCGATCAGTTAGAAGACGTGACGAGGCTAGTTCCAACAGCGTTCTTGGATGTCCCCGGCAAAACGTCTGTACAAACGTCATGGGCTGAGTTTGATCTGGCAAATATGGAATTGGGGCCACTATTGGGAGACAGGATTGAGGCTATTCGATGTCCCAATACCGGCATCCTACCTGGCTGCCATGTTGTTCTACCCACCTTGCCAGATGGCGGCGTCGAGGTCGTATTTGGGACTGAGGGCGAGCTGTTGCAAAAGGTCCTCGACGATCCCCTATGGATGAAGTTTGCTGAGTCAAGATAGTCGTGCAATTTTGAACCCATCAGCTGTTGAATAGTTGGGCATTAAATGGCAGAGCAAGGGCGAGATAAACCATACTCCAAGAATTGTAGATATATATCTACATCCTCAAGTCAAGTCTATTGTCAATATCATAAATGCGCGTTGGTCCAGAGAGAAAGGCGCAGTACGATGCTATTCTCCAGAAGTTAAAGCCAATGCACTAGAATGCGGTCCAGCCCACAGAAGGACTAAATCTACTCGCCTTGCGGGACCTAGTACTATAGTCTGTTGTTCTAGCTGAATATTCACTGTGGGGTTTGCAAGCGGGCGATCGGATTGGGTCGACGGGCACGTACACGGGCCATTCCTCCGATAACTTTCCTCCAGGACAGCCAAGTTGGTTGGCCAAAAATTAAGCCTCGCGATATCTTAGATAATCACTAACCCTGCTTATCTTATCACTGTTTTGGCGGGGTAGTATGAATCTGTCAGACATTACGTGTATTCGGTTCATTGATGTGAATTGGTGTATTCATGTTGTGTTCTGTTGAAATCTGCCCCTTAGAGGTTTTACCATTTCGGCTGTAATCTTAAAGTATCCCTGCTTGCACGTGAGGCCCCAGCACCTGTTCAACAGAATCCTGTCGGCTGTACGAGATGAAATGACAAGGGTTAGTCAGCCTCGAACATATCTTTAAGTATCTATCTATGGATTAATAAAGTTCCGCTTCCATGTCATACACGTTAGTCTTTTTATATGTTTAGTCAGGCCTTATTTGAAATCTTACTGTACATTTCCCTTTTATCTTTAAATACCATACCCCAACTTGTCGCTTGCATTTACCGGAGCGTTCTTCCATCACAACCTTGTTTTCAATCCACCATGATTTCCAAGGAAGAGAAATTCGCTTGCGAAAGCTGCATCCGTGGCCATCGTGTTGCTCAATGTCAGCATACAGGTGAGTATGACATCTTTAATTAATCTGGATGGTAGGACCATCTACTGTACGCTGCCGTAGCTGACGTCAAGACATGTAATGAGACCGCCCACTTCTACGAGTCAGTAGAAAGGGCCGCCCAATATCGCAATGCACTCACTGCCGCTCCCTACGCGCCTCGCGATCTGTTCACACGAACTGCAAATGCGCATCAACATCGCACCAGGCCATGTTGAAGCAATTCGGAAGAGGTTCGACCCTACCCTTAACCCTACCCTACTATCTGCAAGTGGCGCCGATTAACACTTTGTGTATAGAACGATGCGCCTGCTCAGAGGGCGGCGCATGCAAATGTGCATACAAGAATGATCGGGGAGCTACAAACGACATTCTCTCAGTAACATCCAGACGCGAAAGCTCTACACCATCTACAGCCTTATCTCCTCCCGGATTCGAGCCTAAACCTTTAGAATTTGCTCCCCTCCCGCTTCGATCAACTTCTGCCGAGAGACTGGCGCCAGCTCACTGTAGCGCCGAAAGCGCCGGCTCAATTTTGGGATCGAGTCTTCCGAGCGTGAACAACTGGCCCTTAGACGATATGCCTATCGCATGGACGACTCCATTAGAGAGTTACTTGCCTGATTCTGTGCTTTCTGATATGCATGATCCGACAGGAACTGGGGATTCAGTTCCAAATATGGGCGCAATCGAGCAAGCTCAGATGAGTAGGCCGACGTTCGATGATCCGTTATCGACCGTAGATATTCTTGGCCTGGGCGATCTCTTCATTGAACCCGATGCTGGTCAAATGCCTGCGTTGGATAATTCGAATCTGTTAGACTTCCAAACGCCGACCTGTTACGATTATGGACAGTGGTTCGACAACTATGACTTTATGAATTCCTGATGTTCTTCGCTGATTAGTCTAGTCCAATCCGGAGGCTATGATCACATGCTGAAATAACTAGGGTATCACGAGATAGAAGGCGCCACAGGTTTAGTAGCTTAAATCAATATCAAGTCGTTGAGTTTCTACTGCTAATTACTAAGAAATTAGCTACACTGCCATTTCAATATTGCCCTCTGACTTTAATTCTCTGCCACCTGTAATAACCTTGCCAGACCCCGAGATCGCATGTCAAATGGCTTCGAATGATTCATCGTCCGAGGCACTCACGGGCGCTAGTTAACCACAAGCACCAATCAGCGACTCGACATAAACCAAAGCCGTAAAAGCCAAATCGATTGACCCCGCTAACCCATTTTAGTAGACGATTTAACTTAAATCGCCTGCGAATCATACCTGGGCTGGAGATCAATACCAAAGCGTCATGGCGACAGCCATGATAGCAACAAGTGTGGCGGAAGGACCATGACGACTCGCGATCAACTCCGTCGCTCCGCTTCTATCTGCAGTTTTATTGTATTGTCCAACCAGTGCTGGAAGCTGGTCTCCACCCTCGACAAGCACCATCGCCATGCCAACCTATTTCAACGTCAGTAGGCAGAATCGCGTCTATCAACTGAGAAACTCACAACGACGTGCCACTGAAGATGACAATGGAACATCCACGCACCGGGGTTATCCGTGATATAACTATACAGTGATTTCTTAGCCGTAGTGCAGATATTAAGCTCCTCTCGACGAGACTTACCGGATCGCAGCCCACCCTTGCGAAGGGAGGCCCATCGTGTCACGGTAAGGGGGATCCCGAAGGTTAATGAGGTCCGCTGGCGCGTCCGTGACAGCTGCGTACGGAAAAGATCCCTCACCAGAGCCTAGAACCCAGAACTTATGGCCATGAAGGTGTATCGGATGGCCCATCTTCCCGGTTACGTCAGTACTTAGTAATCAAGCGACACTGCTTCCTTGGGCCGGACAGAGGGTAGAACGCACCATATCCATAGACTGGTTTGAAATTCTCATGATGATATCAATAGTTGAGTTGATTGGTAAGTGCATGGTCGTGTTTGAATTCCAGCCGGAGGAGTTTTCCCCATAGATGATAGGGACTTCTGGCTCCGAGAACGGAGCACGATCGATTACCCAGGTCACAATGTCTGTCTGGCTCACGACAAAAGACAAAGCCTTATCGGGCCGCCCCGAAGGCGGCGAATTGTGGCCGTCGAATGGAGAGAGCGCCGAGGGGTCAAGTAGGGCAGCGTCCGCCTTGGCTGATCCGTTAATGTACATCCACGACTTCGCTGGATCTTCTATAACGTCCGTAGTGGAACTATTATCAGCCTAGAGAGTCAGGATTTCGCACGCTACCATCGATGTGTGAACCGTTAGAGACCAGCGCACTTACATTATATGATACGATCGCCTGCCCTTCAAGGACCTGCTGCATGTCGCCGCTGGGGAAAGTAGCGAATCTGAGGTAGTAATTCCCAGAAGGCTGATCAAGCTTAACCATAACGGAATACCGCTGGCCGAGCTCCATGTGAAGTACCTAACTTAGATTAGTGGAAAGTACGTTATGATACTGCCAAGAGATACTCACATTCACCTCTTGTAGCTTAGTATAAAGGCCGTCGGCAGCATAGACAAACATTGAATGCCCATCCAACGAGACCCTCAAGGCACTGACGGCGCCAGAATTGACCAAGTTGAGAGCCAGCCAACCTCTCGACTGATCCGTAGAGATGACTAGCAAAGGCGAGGTCGTGTTGGTGCAGGTCTCGGGCGGCAGCGACGATATATTGAACCCCGGCTTGAACATCATGGGCGGCATACAGCCACGGGGGTTCAGAGACTCCATTCCCGGCATATCGGGCATCCTCGAGGATGCTGGAGAAGTAGAGTGGTCCATTGACATGGTGGAAGATGGCCGTGATGTGACTGGACTCACAGGTGACTCCATGGGCATGTCATGCATATTGCGTCCTTTCAACATGTCCATGCTTGGCATATCCGACATATGTTGCATTTCGGAAGTGGTCGCTGATGTCCCGAGTGCTGTAGTTGTCTTTTTCGGCTCTATTCCGAGCCCTGGTCCGGACTTAAGGGCACTCTTCGGGAGGCACTGTACCCTTCCTTGGCCGTTAGCCAAAATACTATCAACACACGACGGGAAAGCACCGGTCTTCATATATCGCGCAAATACGACATCCGAGAGTTCATGCGTCCAGTCATTCAGAAGGACATTTGTCGCATTTCGTTCAGCGGCTAGGAGCGCTGCGAGCTCATCCTCATCTTGAGCCAGTGTCGCGAACGGACGTTGGCGTGACGCGGCTGGTCGGATGAGAAGTGGACCGCGAATGGCGTCATTATAATAGGCACGGAAGTGAGAATGGTACCAGAAAAACCCGTACTCGGACGCCGTGGAAAACCGATAGGTAAAGTTGCCCCCTGGAGGAATAGGGTCCTATAGATTTGTTCAGCAAGGCTTGGTACAATGGAAAAGGGAATGCTGGGAGGTTAATCTAACCTGTGTAACACCTGGTACACCATCCATGTGGGGAGTTCCTCGCTGCAAGAGTCCTGGTTGGGGGAATTGTTTTTAGCGGCTATTTGGTGCGGTACCTCTGATCAGGGAGATAACGAACCATGCCAGTGGATGGTGGTCTCGACATTCAAGTCGTTCTGGACAAAAATTTCGACATCGTCCCCTTCATCCACGTCGACCAAAGGCCCCGGCTGCTGGCCATTAATAAGGTACACTTCGCGCTCGAATCCATCTATATGGCAGTTAGTGGCACTGGCTTGAGTATGTCATTAAGTTTTTGAGGCAAGGTAGTCACATGCCTGGAGAGTTGAAAGCGCTGTGAACGGTGAAATTGAATTGGCGTAGAGCAGCTCTCGCGCCAACAATGTAGAGGGCGACAACAAGAGATGGCACAAGCATCTCGGCGTCAGCGTGTATGTGGTCCTACTGCAGTCGTGTAAGCGGTAGAGATTGGAGTTGACGGGTAATGTGGTGCGCTCCTGGATCCGAGCCGGTCCTACACGAGACATTGAAAGGAGCACGTTAATGTAAGTTTTTGAAAGAAAACTGGGAAAAATAAATAATAAAAAAATAAAAAAAAGTCGCGTACGTCGAAACGCTGCGAAAAACACCAGGGAAGAAAAAGAAGAGAGAAAAAAAAAGGGGTAGGGGAAATATGTTTCTCCCGCTATTACGCTCTGAAACACAGCCGCCCGCTAGCTGGCTGGTGCTTAATGCTAGGGATGTGAAAAAGCTGGCAGCCGATTCGTGCCTTCTTTTAGCGTCAGTCTTCAGTGCAATCTCTTGAGAAAGGCGCAGAAAGTTTGTGACCTTACGGCCAAGCGAGAAAATCACAAGGCTCAACAGCCAAACGGAGCTCCTACAAGGCCGGATCAATCAGGCCCATCAGAGGGAATGAACAAACACAGCTTGAAGAGGTACCCAGGACATATCTTACGAGCTGTTCTTGTCTAGAATCGGTGCTACGACAAATGCGAACCCCGTCAATTCATACGAAGATACGTATACGTATAGTGTGCGGGATTTGTGCGGCGCTAATGGAAGCCACACTCTGCATGGCCCCCTGGTTGCCGGGGTTGGCACGCCATGACGCAAGCACCGCGGTCAATCCGTAATTCCCCTGCTAGAAACGCGGCATTTGTGCGGAGTTTAGCGCCGTCTTGTTTGCATGGAAGGGCGGGATCCGGCAGACGGCGAGTGCCCATTGGCTGGCCCGAAGCAGGCCCCTCACCCCGCGAACTCTGTATCTACCTCCTCTAAGCGCCAGAGACTTGATGGGCCAGTACAATTCCAGACCAGGTCCTGGGGACTTTGTCTGCTCACATACGGGTCTATGGGCGTCCAAGAATGGACGAGAAAGCTCGATTGTCTGGAAATATCTACATACAGGAAAACGGCAATCGAGATAAAGATCCAGCCTGGGAGCATAGGAGGTCTGGGTGCTACAAGCTCCATATTCTGTGGAACACATCCATCCGCCAGGTCCACGCTTACGGAACCCCTGCTGGTTTAACTCCCAATACTCAAAGCTCTGTTTTGACAAGCTGTTAGTGGGTTTTAGTGGAGGTGGGGCAGGTAGCTGCAAGGAAGCTGGTGAGGATCGAGATGGCAGAGAGCTCTTACGCATATCAAACAATGGCGAGTAGAATAGACAGAAACTAAAAGTTTACAGCACAGCAGATACTCTCTTTTCAATACAGGACTGCGCAGATCTTCGATCTGTTACCATTTGTTCAGTTGTACGTCACGCATCATCAACTTCGATGCGAGCACGGGCAGAGGCGGACTGCTCCTGTGATAGTCGTGTGCATGTCTTTTGGCAGTTGGAGTTGGCTCTTGGCCGACTTCACCGGTGCTGCCAGTAGCGTCCGATCTACGACGGCGCCCGTCATCCAAGGTGGATGGCGATGAAATACTGACGTGACGTCCGAATTTCTCGTTCGCTGTCCCCCTTTCAGAGATCGTGCCGCTCAAATAACACGTCTTGCGGGGCTATTTCTTTTCCTCTCGAGAATCAAGTTAGCAAAGTCTGCAGCTTAACATGTTATCGAACGCAACATCAACATGACGGGTTTGGCAGCCTATATGTCCAAAGTTCTGATTCACCTCGCTAATGCCTTCAAAACTTCTTCTCAATCAGGCAGCCCTCATGCAGATAAGTTAGGAAGCGGAAACCGGACGCAGCAGAGTCGAGAGAAGCGGGAGGGGAAACAAAGCATGCCGACAATTGCAGAAGTGGCCAAAATGACGGTGGGAACTGAGATAACATTTCGCGCCAACATACAGACCCAGCAAAGACTTTCGCCAGATCGCGACTCCCTCATTTTCCGAGACCAAACCGGCTCCATCCAAGGTGCTCTCGCCCATACAACGCCGCACCTGGTTAATTTGGTCAAATGCCTCACCCCAGAGTCCCTCGTTCAAGTGACTGGTACCCTCCAACAACTCCACGAGCCTATCCTCTCCGTCAGCAACTATGGTCTCAAAGTCGCCGTTTACTCTGTCCACCTGGTCGACTTCTCGCATAGCCTGCTATTTGACAACTACGGGACTCCGGAATCTCCTCAAGAGCCCACCCGCATTCTCCACCTCCGCCATCCATCCAACAAGGCCCTATTCCGCATCCGTGCTATAATTCTTCGGACGTTCCGCCAAGTGCTCGAGGACCAAGGATTTATCGAGATCCATACCCCTAGGCTGCAGCCAGCAGCGATACAAAGCGGCTCAGAAATGTTTGAGGTCAGCTATTATAGTCGCAGGGCGGTCCTGGCGCAAAGCCAGCAGCTGGCTAACCAGATGGCGATAGCGGCTGGCTTCACGAGAGTGTACGAGGTACGTCGATGGAGGCTGGGCTGAATATATTTCACATCTCACATACTGACTCGCAAGATCGGTCCCATTTTCCGCGCAACTATTTCCGAATCCCAAGATCTTGCAGAGTGCACCAGCCTTGATGTCGGAATGACCCTCGGCCAGTCATACAACGATCTCATCCAGACTGTTGACGATGCCCTAAAGCATGTCTTTGCTACTGTACAGTCCATGCCCGAGCTCCAGGTTGTCCGTGACAGGTGGCCCAGCAAAGACGTCTTCTGGCTCGACGAAACCCCAATCATCCCCTTCACCGAAGCCTTGCAAATGCTCCGCAACGACGGTCGTGATATTGAAGGAGAAGACTTGCCCACTCGAGATGAAGTACGACTGGGCGAGCTGGTCAAGCAGAAATACATGGCCGACTACTACATACTCGATAAGTCGCCCGCCCATACGCGACCATTCTACACACATAGAGCCGAAGGCACTCAGTGGGCGAACCCATTTAATATCTTCTTGCGCGGCCACTGGATCTGCACTGGTGGGCAGCGGATTAATGATGAACAGAATATCCAGAAGAGCATGGAGCATGCACAGATAACCGAAGATGACAAGCAGGATTATATCACCGGACTCGACCTCGTCATGCCACCTCACGGCGGTGCAAGCCTCGGTTTGGAGCATCTCATCGCGACACTTCTTGAACTGGGTGACGTCAGATACGCCTCGTTGTTCCATCGCGATGGCAAATCCCTTTCAGGGCGCTCCCCCAGCCTCCTGCATTAGACATGGACACGACCAAGCCCGAGCTTCGGATTAAAGAACCAGTTTGCCATGATGGCGGTGGACTCATTGTATGATGCAGAGGCCTTATGGTATCTGGTGCCGGGATTCCAGAGTTGACACTGGATAAGCTTCAGTGCCAATAGTTTAAAAGGGGATGCCGTGTAAGATTCCTTAGCGTTGACTTAAGGCAGGCACTCAGACATCAATAGACGCTCCATGTATGCACAATTGTCATCACTGTCTGCCCCATACCGCATGCCCGCTTCTGAATAGCATCATCTACCCGGCCGGACAAGCATCATGCACACAAGTCGTACTGTTCTGTAGTAGTAGTAGTAGTAGTAGTAGTAGTAGTAGTAGTAGTAGTTTATTACGCCCGGGAACTGAGTCTATAGGGTTTATTTGTAAATTCCATGATCCCTTCCTATGCTTCTTTATTCTACTGCGGCGGATGCGATTGATGCAGTAGAACTCGTCTTTCGGACTGCCTTCTACCGATGCTAGCTCGACCACGCTAAGCTCTGCCTTGATATACTGGCCTTACGCGAGGGCAAGTGATCACATAGTTTTCACTAACTGCCCTACGATATGGCCTAGCATCTCCCAACCACCTTCGCCGTTCTTCCTACCCAGATCCACAGTGTCCCATGTTCCAGCTCTCTTCAACACTTCAGCCGTGTCCCTCTTGATGTTACATCCTCCCAAGAAGAATGGCCAGACCATGTTATAAGCATGCTGTAATAGACGTGGGATTGTATACTTCCGTTCTGCAACAACGTGTTCATAGACTAGCCATTGGCCACCAGGCTTGAGAAGAGAGTAGAGAGATTCGCAGGCGGACTCTTGGGAAGCAACACAGCAGAGAACGTTGACAGTAACGACAGAATCTGCAGTACAAGGCGAAAGGCCGTGCGATGATAACGTCATGGTATCTTGAACGCCGCAAGCTGGGAATGATCAACCAAAGAACAGTCAGAATATTTGGGCCACTAACGTATAACAGTGGCGATATCGCTGAGTCCACTCTTGCACAAATTCGCCTCCAGTTCCGCATGCATCCCAACATTTGGTTCGATAAGGTAGAGCTTCGTGATCTTTTCGCGGTCGAAGTGCCTTAGACTCTGGCCAGTACCAGGCCTATTCAAAGTCAAGAGCTCCTCTAGATCAGAATGCACAAATAAATAACCTACCCAACGTCGACTACTACCCGATTGGCTTGTCCTACGATGGATGATACCACAGGAAGGCCTTCCTTGTAAGAGATGGGTCCTAAGCACCTCAGAAGCCGTGCTGAATTCGCATCGCTCCAGTGCCGTAGGTTGAAGGCAAGACAGGGCTTCCGCTCGACCAGGAGGATATGAAGGGAAGTGTAAATACCAAACAAGGCTCCCAGGACTATGACAGCTGGAGGTAGGAAGGGATCAATAGCGCGGCGAAAGATATAGGGAAGGGGCATTTTGCTGGCAGTTGAGTCATACCCTGGACTTGACACTTAAGAAAGCGTCGGTGCGACGCGTTTGTACTCGGGTGTTCGAATTCCAAAGTTAGTTTTGATCGTGGGTATCTGGTGACTAAAGCGAGGCAAGCACCCCTGAGTCGTCTTTACTCTGCAAAACCCCTCTCAGCTGATGCGTAATGTCTCGTACCACTAGCGCGAGTATTGTAAAACTCCACACCATGCACTCGATTGGAACATTTCCCCACAAAAGTCCGTTCCGGTGTCCGAAGATCGAAATTTCGGATGCTCGAAGCTCATAGAACAGTGCGCCGAAAAGAACTGCCACTAAATGGAAACGTGTGATTTCCGGCTGCCATGGCTGGAAGCTAGTCGAAGACCCCAACACAGTTGTGAGATCATCGCGGTCATACTGGCCAGGCTTGTCTGAGCTCTTACTGGAGCTGGTCTCGCAGCGATTTGGATGGGTTCTTAGAAACATAGTTTTTATACAGTATAGTGCATGGGCATTTTCCTCCTTGCGACAACATTCTCTTTGTTTCTAACATGGTCGAGTCCTGGAGGTACATATATCTACCTCTTAGGCAGACATATCGTCCACTTTAGGTCGCAGAATTGGCCCGTAAGCCTACTCTTAGCCGCACAGGAAATGTACCTAGAAAGTATATGCGAGCATAAGCACTAGTACCGATGTAGCTGCATCCACGACAGTGCGAGTCAGCCTTACAGTGACCTTCTACAAGCCACCCAAGCATAATGATTTGGTTATTGTGGGTTAGCCAAGAATTACGGCGTATACCGTCTGGGTTTCAATCATACACACTGTGCGGGGCTTGCTGTAGTTTGCAAGTCTGTTGTAAGGGAGGAAAAAACGCAAAACTGTAGTAATGAATAATAAAGGGACAAAATTGCATCGATACCTTACTGTGGAAGTCAAATTTGAGACGTGGCGGATACTGTAATCGTGTAAG
Organism: Fusarium penzigii; assembly: GCA_013623535.1. Taxonomy (NCBI): domain Eukaryota; kingdom Fungi; phylum Ascomycota; class Sordariomycetes; order Hypocreales; family Nectriaceae; genus Fusarium; species Fusarium penzigii. The sequence continues at coordinate 12,411 of JABFFC010000097.1, forward strand.
TAGGACGGGATTGGGATATTTATATCCCTGCACAGAAGCATGATTGACATACTTAGAATTGGCCATACTTAATGGCGTCATATTCACCACGGTGATCACACTTCAAAAAGGTTCTGGATTGATCTGGTTCTGACTTCTCGCTGTAGGTAGATAGGTTTTATTACGCCCGGGAGAACTAATCTCATAGGGCCGCTAGATACGCTATGTCATGTACACTTCCGCCGTCTTGATCCTGACCACAAAAGGAAACCCCACCTCTCTCTGATTCTTTTTGTTCCAGCCTCGCTTGACTCTGTTTGACAGACCTATGTGGTCCCCGTCTGGTTGATGCCCAGCATAAATCTAGCGCGAGCGGGACAATCGCTGACATCTGGTTATCAATGGGATCCAGTCTGGTGACGTTTAAGATGCGCAATGTGGCTGGGCCAGGATTCAAGGATGTCAATGAGTGATTTGTGTAGGTTGGACAAAAGGCCGTTGATAACATGGGTAGGATACTATACGGGATGTGGCTTGCATTCGACAACGTTCAAATAACGTCTGACCAGCACAACCCGCGCAGTTGTGAGCTGCAGTAGCGGACTCGATGCCTGAAAGGCTGGTCTAATTTCATACATGTCGACCTGAAACCTCTTTTCCTGCGCCAGCCTGAATCAGGATAATGAGAAGGATCTTAACAAATGGAGGAGGGAGCAAGAGACAGCGGGTGCTTGTTGGTCCAGTGACGAAGGCTGAGACCTTCAAAACCAACGGTCGCCGTTGTCGAACTTGTCGAAGCATCTTAGCATAGCGTTTACTGGAGATGTATTGACGAACACAACCATGTAAAGAGGTACGTGAGCCGTTTCGTGCGTACACTGTCAATGGGTTAATACCAAGCCGATGCCACGCTAAATGATAATAACAAGAAGCCAAGAAATGAGACTCCTGTGAAGACTAACGCCGCGCTCATGAAAAGCGGATTAGAGCGGGATTTGTGCGGAAAGTGCTCCAGATGGGCTTCTACAGTGGGGGACAAAAAGTATTCAACCTCCTGCTAGCTCGGACTCCTTAACTAGCCTATCCGAGCCCTTATAATACTACCTTATAGAGCATAAAATCTCAGCCTTGCATGAAATCAGCCAGGCTAACCTATCATGCTTCTCGCAGCGTAATAACTGCTTGATTAATCGGGCTAGCCAAGAGATTCGAGCTAGCAGGGGGTCGAAAACTTTTTACCAGCCCTCACCCCCCACTGCACATGGCCCAAGCGCCTAGCGTTGTTGGCCCTGTGTGGTTCGGCCGCTCGCCTGAGGTTATCTTTTGGGTGTGGCCACATGCGTGGTTTGTGCGGCGGCGTGAGCCATCCCATTCAACAGTGCCTTGACGTCTCGACTCCAGATAATTGGGCTACTACTTGGGGCTTGACTCAAGGCATGAAGATGTGACGTGCCTTATGACGCGTCTTGAATATTCTCAGTAGGTCGGAGTTTAAGAGGATGTTGCAAGGTAGCAATGCAGCCTTTGTGTCGTTAATGGCAAAGCGTCCAGGCTGCCTTTGCCCTGAACATGACAGGCGCAACGACCGTGCTTGCGTTGTGGGCTTCCTGTAACCAATTAAGAAGCTCCTGACTAAGACATTGGATGGCTCCCAAGCCATAACCTGTACTGCTTGGTGTATGCTAGTGGATGGACCCAGGGCATTATCCCGAGCGTATACAACGAGGTGGTGGAGGTGGAGATAAGGTTAAGGACAGCAGCAAGATTGCGCCTCATGAACGCGACTTGCGGGATGGCAAACAAGACCATCTGAACAGGTCTAGCTCCGTGCATGTAGTCGTCGATGGATCAAATCGAAGCAAAAGGGCATGCTTGACAAACGAGTGACTGCGTTAAATACTGGTAAAGAGCGACTGAAGTAAGTTCCGCTGCACATAGACAGCAAAAGCCATTGCCAGTCAGTGACCCGCACTGAACCGCCGCGATCAACCCCCTGCGTCCCATTTCACAAGTCGCACCTCCTCCCTCTTCTGCCTCCCTTTGGGGCGGAGGTGTCTAATATTTAATCCAGCCGAGAGCCAACTCACCCAAGAAACCCCCAGAGAGAATGGCGAGCAGGTACCCAAGATTGAAGGTCATAACTGCAAGCATGCTAGCCCAGGACGGTTAGCATTGGTTCATCACACGCAGGGGCTCGCGCTCCAAGGGGATTCATTTTGGGGGGGCAGGGGCAGAGTTACTAACAGCAAGTAGCCCATCGTCATGGCAGTGAGTTGGAGCAAGGCCCTGGTGAGTTGGATTGTTATGTTCCACCTGTGGTGGGAGCTGGCCCCAGCTTCGTCCTCCCGAGACTGCCCCATTTTGAGATAGTTATCGGCTTCGTCCCCGTTGCGACAGCTGTTTCTCTTTGGGTTTCAACGTTTCTCTGCTATGCCCCGTGCTGTAGTTAGGAAACGTAGGAAGACCGCCATAAGAATGAGCAGCATGATAGCGCCAGCGTAGCCCTGACCTGTCGTGGGCGTGAGGGGTTTGGCCCAAAGGGTATCGCCAACACCGAAGTGAAATGTGTTGGCCATGCCGGGCATGGAAGCCATAGAACCAGTTTGGGCTGCTGAAGCGGAGTCCGCTGCCTCATCACTATGAGTAGTATCCGACGCCGTCAACGCGGGAAGAGTGGTAGGAGAATTCAAGCTTGCGCTAAGGGAGGTTACGCCGGGCATGTCCGTCGCTGCCGTCGACCCCGTCATACCCTCCATACCGGGCATATCCATGGCGGCTGATTCTGACGAGAAAAATGCGTGAGACTTCGAAAATCGCCGCTATGGATGGGAAGAAGAATTAGATGCACAGAATTGAGAACTTCAGAAATGAATGAATGAGTTGCGGCCAGCGCTGAGTGATTGCGAACAAAGGGAAAGGACGAAGATGGCTGTGAGCTTTAAAAGTCACCGAAGACAGATTCGCTTCTGAAGGCAAGGTATCTCTTTGACTGCGCGAAGGCTCCCATTGGGTATCTTACAGGGATCTTAGCCAATTACGATCAGTATCTCTCTACCCTCACCCAAATCGAGATAAAGGACTAACACATTGCCACCAAGCTAGCGAGCGACTTAGATAGTGACCTAGTAGTGGAGACTGGTACCGTGTGGGAGCCTTCGCGCAGTCAAAGAGATAGTCCAGACGCTTACGACCCTAGACGGTTTCGAATGCACCCGCCCCAGGCTTGGTTGGTCTTGGGCTACTGGCCCCGCGTCCCCCTGAAACACGCAAAAAGGACCCGCAAGTCAACACTTCCCCGTTCCCGAGGGGAAGGGAGCACCCCGCATCAACAGGGGTCGTTCGTTGTTGAACGAAGCTTGTTTTAAGTGAGTTGCGTGGCTTATCTTGAAACTAGCAGGCTGGCACCAGAAATGGGACGTTCACACCTCAATGTAAAAGCCACCGTCTGTGAATCAGGCAAGAATGCCCTATACCTAGTCACTTCGAACGAGTCGAAATTGTAGATATTCAAATCTGTGATACACGGGGCTGGAAGTATTCGTTTCTTCAACTAAACTACGCTTCACCATTTCGGTGAGCACAATGACCAGGCCTAGCGAGTTTGATCTCCTCTATGCGTCTGGGTCCTGGCGTTTTAGATAGCCAGTTTCACTTGGTCGAACGTGAACGTCTGGGAAAAGGCCTTGTAAAAGGCAATAGAAGATGTCGTCTGCAACACAAGATATCTTCACCCCACAAGTGAACGCGAAATATTGAGATTAAGCAATCACTCTTATTATCGACTCAATTATTCCAACCTAGACTAGAATTTCTGTCCTCCCAGTCGCCAACCCTGGACTTTCACGGGCCATTGGCTTTCGTCAAACTGGTGGTTTGCCTTGACGGCCTGTCTGGCGAGCCAGCTCCACCAGCGAACCGTGCTTGATAGACACGTATCTCACTTCTGCTCATGTCGATTTCAGCCATGGAAAATTGCAACCAAGGTTTAGAGGCTTACTCCACATGCTTGGCACGAGCAGCCTTGGGCACAGGTGCAAGAGCTAGGCCCGTTGCAGGCACATTGAGAGCCACAATTACAGGCCATTCTCGGAAAATATAAATCGGAAGGTAGCAGTCGATATGTAGAGTCGACGAATCGTAACCAGGCGGATATTTCTCTTTGCTTGTTTCTCGAGGTCTTCGATGGAACTGTTACGCCGACAGTGAGTACGGTTCAATACGTCTTTATATGCAACTCTCGACTTTGCGCTTACGTGTAATTGACGTCTAACATTGCTCACAGCAAAATTGTTGCTGCTTCCATTACCCCGTGGCCATGACGCGACCATGACAATATCGTGACTGCAAACGCTGCTTGTACCTAATAACATCGTACAGTATACAACAATGTCTGTCAATCTTGGTGTGGATGGAAACTGGGAGAGTAGTTGGGGTACGCGGCCATGACGCGACCATGACAATATCGTGACTGCAAACGCTGCTTGTACCAAATAACATCGTACAGTATACAACAATGTCTGTCAATCTTGGTGTGGATGGAAACTGGGAGAGTAGTTGGGGTAGAGCTTCTTGCTGTCAAGACATTGGGGCATTGTATGCCACTGTGCCCCTCGATGCACCGCAAGGTCAACGGATCACGCACTGAAGGAAACTTTGGGAGGAAGGACAACACAGCGCGGAGGATTTGCTAAGATATCCATCCCCATTGAGATGCAGTAGAAGTTGTGCCGATAATATAAGAACGGGGGCGCACGACGAAGGAAGAGCCCTGAAGCTCTGTTGCGAAGTACATAAGACATCATACTCATGTCGAGACGTCGCCCCTCGGCAAACACATCAAACCACGCATAAGGCATAGATGGATATCGACTACAAAATTTACTGAGGGCTTTCCGTCCCATTGAACGTCTGGAACAATGGAATCCTAAATTCCTTCTTGTTTTCTTTTGATCTTACCATATTTTGAACGATATCAAGCCCAAAGCGCGCCATGCAAGTCTTGACGAGCATGGTTTCTATCAACATTTAGGGAGTATTGGTATTTGACGCCGGTGGCTGTCGATAGAAAATACCCTGGCCGCCGACTTCCGTATGACGGCCCTTACACTGGCCATAGACTTTGCCGCCCGCTTTCTTGAGGCATCGATTTCGCGTGCCCTGCTATCACTTACAGAAGAGGCCGTGGTTGCACTGCCACTTCGGGGTCGACTGGCAACTGTACCGTTCGTGCCAAAAGGTTTATTCATAGCTAGGACAGTTGAGTGACTCGTGTTGAACCCTTGCGCGACGCCCAGACTGAAAAATGGACCAATTTTGAACCCCTTACCCTGTTCGGGCCCCTAGCAAGACTTACACCTGCAACGCGTACCTGGGTCAGGGCTGGAAATTACGATCTCGCACATCCCTGCTGGGTTGTCGCTGCCGATTTGGCCACGCCAGCTGCCGTCCGACTCGTTCAGCATAGCAGGGCGTGAAAATGAGGCATTTGTGCGGGGTTTAGCGTCGTCGTGGCTGGGCTGAGATCCGGTACAAGGGGGCAGCCGATTGGCTAGCTCCAGGGGCTGATAACCTTCGGAACCCAGATTGGTTCTGTGATGTGCGGAGATAGGCAAGATCAATACCAGTTCCAGGCAAGGGGCATCCACAGGCTAGCGGCAGTTTCCGGCAGAAACCTGTGAAACATGGTAATGGTCTCTATTCTGACTGGGTACACACAGCATTCAACACAAGATGAGTGCAAAACACGGCAGGGCGTTAACGCTATGACGCGTACAAAAACGCGCCTTGTGTATGTGGCTGTCACAGGGGAAAGGCAAACCGACCAATAGCCATGATTCGCCATGGGATGTTTACAGCTAAGAGCTGTGGTGCGGTCACATACGTGGCTTGAAATATGGATCAAGAAAGAATATTTAAATTGGCTCACGTCGCCGTAGGGATCTACTCACCTATGCCCTATTCCGTTACACAATAACAAACTCAACAAAATCGCCTCCACGGATTGCCTCATTGTTTATAGGCGTCGGCATTATTTCATTGCTCTACCTTACCATCCACCGAGTTCAGAGGCACGGTGCTTTTCTCACCTCTCACCGTCCTTAGCTACGTATTTCTAAGCACAAGCTCTCATTAAGGAGCTCTAGCACTCTGGCTTAAAAGCAGGACCTGAGCCAGACCTAAGATAACTCAGACCCTATATCGGCGATGGCCCATTTAAAGACCCATCAACCTTCTCCTGGCACAGCCGCGAAGGACAAAGACAATCCCAGCAGTCCCTCTAAAATAAGGACTAAAGCTATCAAACTAAATACCCCGCCGTCCGTCGGAATTATGACTATCCCAGCCCTCACAGCAATCGTCGGGGCTTTGCTCTACTTTATTCGCGCAATAAACTTCTCTATCTTCGGTATAGAGATCGGGCTTTTATGGGGGGTCCCGGTGGAATGCTTAGTATGGAGCTTCGCGATCCTGATGCTTGCTTGGATAGATGTTCGGGGACTCATAAAGGGTTAAATGATTCTATCGTCTTGGGCGAGGTACTAGCTAGTATGGCGCAGAGGCGAGAAGGTGGCTAGGGAAGTTATGATAGAGGTTACTAGTTTTTTCCAGCTACAATGGGCTACTCTATGTCTTTAATAGCTACTTATGCTATAACTCGGTTTCCTCTATTCTATATATGGAAGTTCATTATGCCTATCTGTTTCTTATATTAATACTAAGTTTAGCTGGTCGAATTGATATATGCTTGTCATAACCTTTAATGACGACTATTGGGACGGGTTTGGATATGGAATATATTTGAACTGAACTGTGAGATATAGCAAATAGGCTAACTTCTCATGCAAAGCTAAAGTGGTATTAAACGATCGGAGTACACGCTATATATTGTCATAGAACCTGCCTCGTTCAGCGCAAAGACCGATACCAAAGGCAGTCAACAGGTTGACTCAGCGAACCAATTATCCTACCAGCCGAGCAATTGTGGTACCAAAAGCTTCACAATTGTGGGGCAGTCGCCGCGCCCGTGAATCAAGTAATCGCCAGCAAATTAACCATCCCCTCCCACATCACACACAAACATTTCGAGTTACGTTAAATACAGAACTGGATAAGCAAGGTTACCGCCACAGTTTTTCGGGTTCTTTGACGGAACAGGGCGTCTTTATCACCAGATAGAATGAAGCGATAACCATTTGTCGAAGCTGCGCTGTTTCTCCTCGCTCCATGAAGTCCGTTGTGTTTGGTCTAGAATTTTCTGCCACTCGTCCTCTGAGTACCTTAGCTTCTTGGCCACCCATGACGATGCCGCGGAGGCTTACGTCGTACGACAGATGGTATGCTGTTGGAATGATTCCCAAGGACCGTTAAATAACATTGGATACACTTGTCGACGAGCCCGATGGTCGCGTTATCCAACCGGACAGTCCGTCACGACGTCACCTTGCATTGCAAGCGCTAATATGCACACCATAACTCCCATACCTAACACGTTAATTAAGAATATATCCTAGCTAAACATAAAATATTAATAACAGTAAGTTATAGGTTATATATATATATAAGAAGAAGTAAACTAACAAAAGGAAAAACCTCCTACTAAGTATTTTATAGGCCTTATATAATTCCTTCTCGATTCAATCTCCTTATATCTCTCGAGCACTAAAAGCCTAATACCTTAATACATCTTACCTCACTAATAATACCTCGCCTAATGAACGCCTTCAGCATCGCCGCACCTGTCTGGAATGAATATTGATTTGCATAGTGGGCAGTCGACATGGTGCTTCCGGAACCAGGAGTCGATGCAACTCGTATGAAAGACATGTTTACATTTCAAGCGTCGGACATCATCCTGGTCCCCGAGCACTTCAATGCATATTGCACTATACTGGTGTTAGTGTAGGCAGGAAAATCTCTCATTTTGACTTATAGCTTACCAGACTTCAGCTGAATTAGACTGCGTTGAAGCCCAGGTTGCCTGCTTCTTTAGCCCCTTCACTGCCTCGTATTTTCGTGATGGATTTGCGTTGTTTAGCGTCTGTAGATCGACTGTATCCTTGGGTGAAGGTTTCGCCGCCTCGATATCTCTCTGAGGTTGGCGATGGTGATACAGTGATTTTATGAGAAGGCTAGCTTTATTAATATAGATATAGACCGGAAAGTCTTCGAAGGAAGCGCGTACAAAATAATGATAACCAAAGGAACACCGATGACGCCGCCTACTAACCCAAAAAAAACTGGTGTAGGCGTCCTCGTGGTGGAGGCATCATTCTGATTTGTTGAATTGCCTGGGGGAATATAAGTCATGGAGGATATCTTTTAATAATGATGTTGTGTTAGAATTCTGGTAATACCGAGTAGAATACAGCGAGTTATAAAGACTGCATTTTGCATTATTTTCTTGCTTTATTAAAGGGATCAAACGCATGACGGTGGGCTGAGCCACATAACAAACGAGCTAAACATCAAAATAGAACTATGGCTCAGCCACTTCTTGACGAATTCTTCACACCTTGTAGAGTGAGAGCGTAGGTAATTCGTCGAAATATCGGTGGTCTGATGCAGTGTCCTAACTTCACTAGCCGCTTTCCCGATCTCGTGATTTTGGTGCGCTTGAGAGCCAAACAGGAGGGGTGCGCTATTTGTGCTTTGTCCCATCGCCTTTGGCATTCAGAATTAAATATCTGCTCTTCCATACTAATGTTCAAGTAGAGCTCTCTTTGGCTTGGCCACATCATCTGATGTATGATCAGGTGCTTGATCATATTTGTACCACGAGGATCGATCTAGACTCGAAGGAGCCTAGTGGAAGACCCTATAAGTTCCGATGACGCGATGCCAGCTATCATAGACGCCACCTTAGCGTCTAGAGACGCGACCGCATGTGGATGCAACTAACAGACGGATTAGCCCAGATCAACGCGCGAGGCCTGGCAGGATTCTGAGACGACCCAGACCCCATCCTAGAGATTCCATCTGCAAGGTGGTGTCATGGTGGGCTTATGTGCCCTATCTGGTCTTATGGCTTTGCAGTGATATGCTGTGTGGCGGCCTGTATCTTGCCTCTCCTCTAATTATTTTCTGCGCCTAGATATCAGGCCATAGCCATGTAAACTGAGAGTATTGACACTCGACTATTCCACATAGAACTTAATAGCCAAATATAAATATCGTGTATAATAAGCGAACTGGCCAGACAAGCGAACCGGCCAATATACTGTGCAGCTAAAAGCAACTTACTATGACGGTGATGATGAGCACGCAGGAATAAGAGGTCTCACTTTAGTTAAAGGTCACGTGGCTGTTGGTCGTGATTGACAAAAGGGGATGGAATTCCTGTAGGACTTTAGCCTCCTTATGCTTTTTCACACTGAATTTTACACTCTTTTTTTACTTGTACATGATATCATTGAACTGATCATTTGATTCTCTATATGTTGAAGAAAACCCTGTCTCAATTGGACCTGATTTACAGATAGAAATCAAGTTACAGTTGAGGGTATCTGAATTTACTGTCTTGAGCAGTCTTTTCATGTTTTGGTCCCTTCACCTTCAAAATATGAACCTAATACTTTAATTAATTATACCAAATATATAATAAACGCATTAATAAAAACCTTGATTTTAGAGGATGCGATCCTTAATTATATATAAAACCTCTATAGGGCTTATATAGGGTGCTAAGGTAAGGTAGGGTAAGGTAGCGTTGCCGAATTAGTAAGAAGAATTAGATTGATAGTGGCTAGTGATTGCACCGTCAGCCACGAAACTACCCTACAGTCAGACCAATAGTCAGACTATTAGTCTGGAATCACCTTCCTTTGTCATCTTACTTTCTTGGCATGCAGATGTTAAGAAAGTAGCCCTAATTACACCAATCTTCTTAACAAGTGCACCACAACAACCACAATCCTGCGCTTCGCGCAGCCCACGGCGGCGGCGATGGCATCCGCCACCTCCTGCCCGCCTATTGTCCCGGACCCTTTTGACCTGGGCATCCATACTCCTGCCAATCTCAATCGAGGAGCCCGCACTGCCCTCTTACAAAACAGCCCCGCTGTCGTGAATGGACCTGTTGGCGTCCCGCCCGCCTTCGGGAGGACGGCTCAAACGCCGTCTTCGCCTCTCAATGCGATCTCTACTGCTGCGGCCACGGAAGGGGCCCAGCTCGCCAATCCCGCCCCGACTACTGAACAGCAACCAGTCTCCCTTATTGAAACAGCCACTAAGCTCGCACGCGACCGTGCGGAGGAGTACAATGCCAAATTGAAGGTGTTTCAAGCCTTCTGCGCTAAATTTGAAGAAGCAGCGAAACAGTTCACCACTGGGCCTGAACGGGAATTCGCTCAAAAGTTTGCTGACAGCTTCCTAGACTCCTGGAATCAGGCGCTCACTGACGCCAAATCTGCTCCGGCGCCTACTACCTACAGCGCCGTCGCGGCCTCGCCCCCGGCTGCAAACAACGCCCTTGCCCGCCAACCCCGACACCATCAACAACAACGTCAACAACAACAGCCTCCTCATCGCCAGGGACAACCGGCTGCAGGCGCCCCACTCCGAGTGGACCTCCGTGTCTTCATCCGGCTGGACGCCGAAGCTCCGGCTAGGGCCCACAACGACTACGCAATCCGGGCCCATATATCCCGGAAACTCGGAGTGGATCCGCGCAAGATCCCGCGCGTACTCCAAGTCAGGTCCGGATGGGCCGTGCTTGCCGCCGACATAACCACCCGTGATCTCCTCGTGCAGAGACAGACCGAATGGGCACCCGACTTAGGGGCCGCCGCCGTAGAGACTAGGCAGGAGTGGTTTACCTACCTAGTCTCAGATTACCCTCGCAAGCTGACCGACCTCTATGACAACGAAGCGGATAGCGACGCAGCGGTGGAGGAGGAAATAGAAATCCAGACAGGGCAGAAACCCGTCAACATACGGCCCGCGCGGCATCAACCTGACAACCCCTTAACGAAGACCTTGCTTGTGTCCTTCCTGGAGCCAGTCAAGAAATACTGGCGCCTCTTCAGCAGCCGACCAGCAAGGCTGATCAAGAAAACCGACCGGCCAAGGCAGTGCAATGTATGCTTGGACTACCACCCGTCACGTACCTGCCATCGACTCCCCCTGTGCAAACGCTGCGGCAAGGCCGCCGGCCACGACTCCGGGGACTGTACCGCCCCCGAGCAATGCGCCAACTGCCTCGGCCCGCACAGCGCCAACTTCGCCGATTGCCCAGCACGCCCGAAGAAGGTACATGGCGTTTTCCGCCGACTGACCAAAGAACAGAGGGACCATATCCGAGTTGTGGGCGCTGAAACATTTCGCCAGCGCAACGTAGAAGCGCAACGGCACGCACCTGACCTACAGCAAAATGGCCCACAGCAGGATAGCGCCAGGTCCCTAGAAAGATCGAGCCCTCGGGCTCCCAGTCCGGCCGCATCAAGAGCGCCGTCTTGCATCATGGTGGCCACTACCCCCGAGGCAGAGGAGGAACTCGAGCACCCAAGACCCGGGTCCCCAAGGAAGCGCCGCATCGTCCTGATCACGCGTCCCCACGATCATGGGCACGAGTAGGCGCCCGCGAGGACGGAGATGCGAGAAAAAGACCCTCAGGGTCTTTCAAGCCAACGTCGGCAAGATTCCCCCGGTCCACGACTGTGCCCTTGCATTGGCAGACTCTGAACGATACGACATCGTGCTCCTCCAAGAACCATGGACGACAACGGCAAACTCCCGCTGCCTCACGAAGACCCATCCTGCATACGACACCTACTCTCCAGTCGAAGCCTGGAACAGCAACTCCACTCGACCTAGAGTCATGACGTACGTCCGCCGAGACTCTACGCTCTCGGCAGATCAGAATCGACCATACCAAAGCCGCGATATCCTGTGGCTTACGGTCAACGATACAATACTAGTCAACTTTTATCGCCAGAACGACGAACGGGATGCGCTGGATACTTTGCTGCAATGGCCGATCCCTGATCGCTGCCTCGTGGCAGGCGACTTCAACGCTAGACATCATACATGGCAGACAGGCCCAACTACGAACCGCGGCCACGAGATTGCCTCCTGGGCATCGGAAAATGGCCTCGGCCTGCTGAACACCTCAGACACCCCCACAAACCCGCATGGGAATACCATCGACCTCGCCTTTTCGAATGTACCTCTCGCTGAAGCTAATGTCGAGGACCACCTTGCCACCAGCTCTGATCATTTCACCCTTAGCCTAACGCTCCCAAATGTCGAGCCGGCCCCAACACATCCAGGCAAAATCCGGGTAACAACAGACGATGAGCTCAAGCGCTTCGTCGAAATCGTAGAGCTGGGATCGACGGCGATCCCCGTCGCCGCCTCGAGCCCACTAGAACTAGACGAGCTCGCATCCACACTAGTGAGCCTCTTGCAGTCAGCAGCAAAGGCAGCGGGCCGGCCTGCGAGGAAGGGGGCACGCAACGCTCCATGGTGGACCGAAGAGTGCGCCCTTGCTGCTGCTGGGTATCGGGCGATCAGAAGGCTGTACCCTCTCGGATTCAACCAAGAGGTTCAAATAGCCAAGCGAGATTTCCACCGTGTGGTCCGCCGCGCCAAAAGGCTCTATTGGCGGAACCTGATCAACAGCTTCTCAGATAGCAGCTCCGTGTTCAAGGCCGTCCGATGGCTGAGATCGCCAGGAGCCTTCCAACCGCCTCCACTCCAAGTGGACGACATGGTCTACGAAACCCAGCTCGACAAGGCAAACGCGCTCCGGCGAGCGACGCTAGAGCGTCGGACAGCTGAGGACGACATCCAGGATCCCTGGATCGAGGTCAGCCCTCGCAAAACGATCCCATTCCCGCAGGAAATCTCTCTAGAAGAAGCACAGGATGCGACCCTCCGTACCGGGAATACATCGCCGGGGGCAGATAACATTACAGTCAAGCTCCTCACAGCAGTATGGCATATTATCGGAACACACGTTCGCCGCCTCTTCGAGGGGTGCCTGGCCATAGGCCACCACCCAAAGCCTTTCAGAGCGGCCGAGGTGGTCATGATCGCCAAACCTGGACGCAGAGACCTGACGAACCCGCGAGCCTGGCGACCCATCTCTCTGCTCTCCTGTCTCGGCAAGGGACTGGAACGGTTAGTCGCGCGCCGTCTCGCGTGGGCATGCATCCACCATGGAGTCCTTCACCCGCAACAAGCTGGAGCGCTTCCAAAGAGGTCTGCTACAGACCTCGTAGCCGCCCTAGTTCACGACATTGAGGAGGCATTTGCTTGCAAGAAGGTGGCCACGCTGGTCACGATGGATATCCAAGGCGCGTTCGACACTGTCCTGCGCAACAGACTGATTCTGCGACTTCGGGAACAGGGCTGGCCCGAACATCTCGCCCGATGGGCCGGATCCTTTATGGATGACCGATCTGCTTGTGTTAGGTACCAAGACACAATCACCCCGCTCTCTCCTCTCCAGTGCGGTCTCCCTCAGGGATCGCCGGTATCGCCGATCCTCTTCCTGTTATATACAGAGCCCATCTACCGACTGAGCAACCCCCAAGGCCGGTTCGGCTATGCAGATGACACAGCCATCCTGTGCGTCGGCGACACGGTCGAGGAAACGGCCGCTGCGGCATCACGTTCTGTCGAAGAAATGGCCCGCTGGGGCGCCGCAAACGGGGTATCTTTCGACCCTAAGAAGACCGAAGTCATGCACTTCTCTCGGAGCAAACTCAAGACCGCACCGGCAATACGCCATGGCGACGTCGAGAAGCACCCCGAGGCAGCAATGCGCTGGCTAGGCATCTGGCTGGACAGCAACCTGTCATTCCGAGTCCACGCAGAGAAGTGGACGGCTAAGTCACAGGCAGTCGCCCACCATCTGCGAGGACTCACCAACACGATACACGGCCCGCTTCCCAGCGCTGTACGGAGCGCTGTCAGGGCCTGCGTTGAACCAGTCCTGCTCTACGGCACCGAAGTATGGTACCCAGGGGTAACCCGACCGCGGTGGGACCAACCATCTAAAGACAGGCCGTCAAGTATCCAACATGTCTTGCAGAGAATGAACAAGGCTATAGTTCAATCCATGCGAGCTATACTCCCTGTCTGGAAGACGACCCCAATCGCCATCCTCCATCGGGAAAGCGGGATACCACCTATCACTCAGCTTCTTGAAGCACGTCGATACCGTTTCTCCGCCCGGCTCAAATCCCTTGACGAGGCTCACCCCCTCGCGAAGCGCACGCTTCCATCCAGGCAACCCACATACCATCAGCTCATCAAGCGGAAGTACCAAGCTCCAACAGAGAGCAGCTTCAGAACCCGTCTTCGAAGGACCAATGAGCTCCTCGCACCCTGTCCACGACCAGCCCTCATGCAGAAATTCTTCGGCAAGGGACAAGATACACCCCTACAGACAGCCCCGAAAGAGGAATCGGCCGAGGCCTTCCTCCAGTGGGTTGAGACGGTGGACCCAACCACCTGGATCGTATACTCAGATGGCTCACTGTCCTCGGAGGGAGCAGCCAGCTATGGCTTCGCCATTCACCAGAAGGACCTCTCCATCTGCGACGGCTCGGGCCGTCTTGGACCTGCCGAGGTCTTTGACGCTGAAGCTACAGGAGCACTGGAGGGCCTCAAGGCCGCTCTGAACCTCCCAGAATCGGCGGCACGGGACATTGTAGTCTGTCTAGACAACCTGGCAGCCGCCACATGCCTACGGGGCACACCGTCTGATTCTTCACAAGCAGTCTTCGTCGAGTTCCAGGCGTTAGCTGCATTGCACGGAGCTACACAAGTGCGCTGGATACCTGGCCACACGGACATTCCCGGCAACGAGCAAGCCGATAAACTAGCAAAGGCAGCGTCCTCGCTGCCAGAACCGGAAGGCGCTCAGCCGACGCTAGCATACCTGCGAAAGGTGGCGAGGCAGAAACCAAAAGAAGCTTTCGAGACATGGTGGATAACCTCCGTTCCTGAGCAATATAAGAGATTGAATCTCAAGGCGACTATACGCTGCCCACCGGAACTCTCGCTCCCACGGGCTGCCCTGCACCATCTACTCGCAGCAAGATCCCTCCATGGGGATTTCGCTGCATACCACGAACGATTCAAACACGACGACGCGCGGGTGACTTGCTCGTGCGGACGACGCAAAGCACCTGACCATGTCTTCTACTGCAGGAAAGTACCGCGGCGGTTTCGAATAAGGCTCGCCCCTTCGCCGACTGCGGCGGCCAACCTCGCAATAGGAAGGAACTTCGACAAGTATATCAAGTTGACCAAGTCAAGCGCCTTCTTCGAAAGGATATGCACTCGTTACTAGACGAGGCAGATCGGAGATGCATTTGCGTCTCCTCCTCTCCTTCTATCTTCCTTTCCCTTCTGTTTCTTTGTTTCTTTGTTTCTTTGTTTCTTTTCTTTATTCTCA
Organism: Fusarium penzigii; assembly: GCA_013623535.1. Taxonomy (NCBI): domain Eukaryota; kingdom Fungi; phylum Ascomycota; class Sordariomycetes; order Hypocreales; family Nectriaceae; genus Fusarium; species Fusarium penzigii. Next base: position 27,796 of record JABFFC010000097.1, read on the forward strand.
TGGTCTTGGCCGCCTCGTGCGGCCATGCCGCCGCCCTCTCCCCAGTCTCACTAAAGACTGACCGATATAGCGGCTACCGCTATGATAGCCGCACCTGGTCATCCCGCTGACGGGTAACAGGTTCGACAGGACGCGCTTTTGAGCCGATGATATGCTGGATAGTGGTCCGTTTCTTAATTTGCGAAAGCTTTACGTAAATTATAGCATTAGAGACTCTAGCTCAGCACGTCCTGTGCCCCAATAGGGGACTTTACGGGCCTCACGGCCCCCGGACGAAAAATATACATACATACATACATATTAGTCTGGAATTCTCAGACTGGGACCACTGGTCAGTCTGGACGAGTCAGACTGGACTATCAGTCTGATCCGAGAGATACAGACTAGACTAATAGTCCGCTTAATGGTCTGGACTATTGCGAGCGCTGGGCGAACGTGCCATTACGATGGCTGGATTCATCATGTCAGCCAACACTGCTGGTATTATTGGTACCCAGCTTTTTTAATCACAGGATGCACCTTTTTATCGGACTAGTTGGGCCGCCATCTTAGCTCTTGCCACAATCAGTTTGGTCTTTGCAGTCATCACGAACCTGCAGTATTATATTCTGAATCGGTCTAGGTCAACAGACAAGAAGGACAGGTATTCAATTTAGCTCGATACAGAAGGCAGTCTGTATTATGTATTACTCCATTGACAACCTCCGAGTAGTGTTAACTACAATGCCATATCGACATTGCCGCCATCCTTCAACTCTCTCCCACCCATGATAACCTTCCCTGACTTCGAGATCGCAGCTCGGATAGCTTCGAATGACTGATCATCTGAGGCGATCACTGTGACCTTTTGTTCTTCAACCGACGTCTCCACCGATTCTACGTCTGCATGGGCGTTCACAGCCTTTTTCACTGCTGTCGCACAGCCTGTTGTTCTGTTAGCCCTCCTCGTATGATTACGCTAACGAGTCTTACCATTACAGGCCATTTTGACGTCGTACTGATAGGATACCATTGCGATAGTTGGAACAAAACGGTGGAAGCTTAAATCGTGAAAATGTTTGATGGAGAGTATTGCTGAAACTGAACGTGTAGTTCTTAAGGCAGCGTAAGAAGTTTGGAGCAGACTTATAGATATCAAGGAGACATTGAAATGTAAACAGCCTGCCAGCTTATGGGGCATGAAACGCTACTCATTACTGCCCCTGAAGGTTAGAATGACACACAAAACGCTCATCGGTTTCAAACAGCCTGGTGTGTAATCGAGTCCACCGCAACATCCACCGGTCATCCAATCGTTTCTGGGTGCTTCTAGGGGTTTCAGAAAGTCTCTCTGGTTGCCATGACTGGACGTATGCGTGGTTTGTGCGGCCAGTTGAGCATACCTCAAGTAGCGCGTGGATGAGGGAATATCGCGGCTTCAGACCAAGAGGAATTCGTAAGCTTCACGCCTTGGCCTGTACGAGGCTGCACTGGTCACAAATCAAATAGCAAGGCAATGGCGGAGATGTACAATTTTACGTGTGATACTACCACCATTACTATTATCAAGAATGACGACCTGTTTTCTATCATCATGAGAATGCCTCAAAACATCACGCAGTGCTACAGTATGCACCATGGCCGGTTTCCGAGCCGATTCCCACTTCCACGCAGCTTGTTTGTACTCCACGAGTGAGCCTCATGATGGAACTTGGCGATGTCACAGGAGCAATGTGGCGAAGACACTCGCGAGACGGTCGAGTGTGTCTGATTAACCAGCGTACGTTGGTATGAACGGAGACAAATGGAGTGATCGTGATGATCTGAGGACGTTGTGTAAGGACTGACGATTTGCTTGCATAATGACCCCGAGTGATCTTCATGCCTCGTTCTACGTTCCTTTTACGACGTGTTGAAATGCTGACTTAACGCTTCGAGGCGACATGAGGATGGGTTGCATTGAAGAGTGAATTTTGCCAGATCGGCTAAACTGACTGGCGAGCCATCAGTCAGCTGAGTCGGCATGGGTTGTAGTATTATCTGGTAGATGAGCCCATATAGTCAGTGCTAAGCAAGGAACGTCTTCTGAGCTTCAATTATCCTAGCTATAAATGGAAAAGTACAGATCCCGGTCCCTTGCCACCTCGGTAGTCGCAACAGCAGATTGAGGTTGATTGGGTTTTGCCACCGCAAATTCCGCTCTCGGCCACGCCATGCTTAGGTTAGCATGTCCTCCGGGTCGCACAAATCACTCGCTACGTCACCATGAGAAAGCACCCAACGCAGTTCGAGTGCGCTTATCTCTCAAAAAGGCCTAGCAACACAGTATGAAGAAGGATCTGATACACCACACCCCAACGTGGTATAGTCGTGTTCATTGGTCTGGGGCTGGAATTGGTAGCACAAATCACGCAAGTCTCTTGGCTGGGGAATGCAATGGAAAGCCCCTGACACGAGATCGTACTCGAAAGAATCATTCCGGTCTTTTTTTAATTAATCAGTTACAAATTCTAGACACTTGTATTCCATATATTAAGTTGCGAGCATAGGCTCTAGTCTATCAACCCAAGCACAACCAGTCAACAATAACATTACAAGCTATGGCGGAAGAACCTCAGTCATTGTCTTTACGGACAACCTTCCTTATCCCTAATATCCATTGCCCTACCTGCACATCTTTCGTAGCCGAGCTACTCGACAGCCTGAGCCCTAAACCATCCTCTGTCGAAACCTCCATCGTCTCCCAAAGTGTCACAGTCGAACATAGTCCAGCCCTCGATACATTCACCATCTCCAAAGCGCTTGCGGATGCAGGATACGAGGTGGATAGCATAATACAAGACCAGCCGAAAAACCCCCATCCAACAGTATCACGCGGCTCATCCGACGATGATTTTCCCATCTCCTGGCTCAGCAGTGCTGTTCAGAGATGGACACGATCCTCTCCTGCCATCGACTCAGAAACCCTACGGGCGCGACACGCCGATCATTGTAAGCAATGCCGAGACGAAGAGGGCGATACACCAGAGGAAGAAGTTTTACATCATTCCCTGGTTGCTGTAGACTCTCCTCAACAACCCAAGATCTCTCAAGCCATTCTTTCTATCAATGGGATGAGTTGCAGTTCATGCGTTGGGAAAATTACAAGTGCTCTCGAGGAAAAGGATTGGGTCATGAAAGCCAATGTCAACTTGCTCACTCGAACTGCTTCCGTCGATTTCCTCACACATTACGACCCTAAAGAATTAGTCAAGATTATTGAGGGACTTGGATACGAGGCAGAGGTTGAACAAGTTGAAGAATTTCCATCAAAAACCAAAGACGGTAGCTCTACTTCGACCAACCTGTGGCAAGCCACCTTCTCCATTGGCGGCATGACCTGCAGCTCTTGTGTCGGCACAATCACAGAAGCCCTTAAGAAGAAACCCTGGATGCAGACCATCGACGTCAACTTGGTTAGCCACAGCGCCACCGCGGTCTTCGAGGACAAGAACAACCTCAACGAGATCATCGACGAAGTCGAGGGACTTGGCTACGAAGCAAGCCTCAACGACATCATTGATCTTAACAAGAGCAAGACTCGCGACGCTCGCCGAGTTCTGTCAATCAAGGTTGAAGGACTGTACTGCCAACACTGCCCTGGTCGCATCATGGAAGCTGCCAAAAGCTTCGGCGATCGTATCACTGTCGAAACGGCTGCAACAACAAACAACCCCGTCGTTACACTTTCATACCTGCCTCAAGCTCCAGACTTTACAGTCAGAACCATTGTTTCTGCTATCGCAAAGACCGATAAAGCATTTAAAGCGACTATCTATCACCCTCCTACCCTGGAAGAGCGTTCGAGACAGATGCTGGCACGATCAAGGAGACGAATCTTCTATCGCGTGCTGTTGTCTGTTATCGTCGCCATTCCCTCCTTGATCATCGGCATCGTGTATATGAATCTCGTGTCAGAGCACAACTCTGGCCGTATGTATCTGATGGAGACCCTAGGAGGAGTACCTCGTGCTGAATGGGCCAATTTCATCATGGCAACTTCTGTTTACTTCCTTGCTGCCGACATCTTCCATCGCAGAACGATCAAAGAGCTGTATAATCTGTGGAAGCCAGGAAGCACTGTTCCTCTGACTCGCCGTTTCTATCGTTTTGGTAGCATGGATATGCTTATCTCTTTCGCCACTACTATTGCTTATGTCGCCTCTATTGCTGAGCTCATTATCGCTGCGACACTCCCAGAAGGCAAACATATGAAGGGTAGCGTTTCCTACTTCGACTCGGTAGTCTTCTTGACCATGTTCTTGCTCATTGGTCGCATGATCGAAGCATACAGCAAGGCCAAGACAGGTGAAGCAGTGACCAAGTTGGGTGATCTGAGACCTAAAGAAGCGCTGCTTGTTGTGTCGGGCGATAAAGAAACAGCGTCAGCTGAGACGGTCCCTACCGCGATCGATATGCTGGATGCTGGCGATGTGATCAAAGTTGTTCACGGCGGGTCCCCTCCGTGGGATGGCACTGTCATTCAAGGAGAGACTGAGTTCGCCGAGTCCAGTCTTACCGGCGAATCTAGGCCTATCAAGAAGAGACTTGGTGACCCCATATATGCAGGTACGGTCAACAAGGGCAGCCCGATCAAGATCAAGATCACGGGTGCAGCTGGAGATTCTCTCTTAGATCAAATAATCAAGGTTGTGAGAGAGGGTCAAGCCCGTCGCGCTCCTATGGAAAGAGTAGCTGACACCATCACGAGTTACTTTGTACCCATCGTCACCCTGATTGCTGTTTTGACCTGGATCATCTGGCTAAGTCTGGGTACATCGGGTCGCCTACCTAAAAGCTACCTCGATATATCGGTCGGAGGCTGGCCCTTCTGGTCTCTTCAGTTCGCGATTGCTGTTTTCGTCATTGCTTGTCCCTGTGGTATTGGTCTTGCAGCTCCCACAGCTCTGTTTGTCGGTGGAGGTCTGGCGGCCAAGCATGGTATTCTCGCGAAGGGTGGTGGTGAAGCCTTCCAGGAAGCGAGTCATCTAGACGTCGTGGTATTCGATAAGACAGGTACTTTGACAGAGGGTGGTGAACCTAAATTGACCGACCAGCTGTTCCTCACATCGGATGCCGACGGGGACGAACGCTGGAATCCGCAGACTGTGTTGAGTTGCTTGGGGGAACTCGAGTCAAACAGCAGCCATCCCATTGCAAAAGCAATCGTCATGTTCTGCAAATCCCAGGATAAGGCGCCGGTGAAGACCAGGAAAATTGAAGAAATACCTGGCAAAGGAATGAAGGGAAGCTTTGCCATTCCCTCGTCGGACCATCCCGTGGAGATGCTGGTCGGTAATGAGGCTCTTATGGAGGACTACGGACTTTTCCTTGACAAGCTCTCGTTGGAGACTCTTGACTCATGGAAAGATCAGGCCAAATCAGTAGTGCTCACAGCCATCCGAACAACAGCCCCTGGTCATGACTTTTGGGTACTTACTGCGATATTTGCCACGTCCGATCCGCTCCGGCCAGAGTCAAAGCCTGTCATCGAGGCTCTTCACAAAGAAGGGATAGATGTTTGGATGTTGTCAGGCGATAACCAAAAGACAGCCAATGCTGTAGGGAGCTTGGTCGGCATTCCACCGGATCGCATCATCGCCGGGGTCTTGCCAGAGCAAAAGGCTGACAAGATCACCTATCTTCAGAAGAGCCAAATCAAGACCGATTCAAGCTTCTTTGGCTTTGGAAAGACTAAAACACGCCGAGCAACAGTTGCCATGGTTGGTGACGGCGTGAACGACTCGCCTGCGCTGACGGTGGCCGACGTTGGCATCGCCATCGGCGCTGGCTCGGATATAGCCATTTCAGCAGCCGAGTTTGTGCTAGTCAACTCGAATCTCACCACAATGGTCACCTTGGCGCAGCTCAGTCGTGCCGTCTTTCGACGAGTCAAGTTCAACTTTGCCTGGGCATTGATATATAACATGGTGGCTCTGCCTGTCGCGGCTGGAGTTTTTTATGCCATCAAGACTGAGGGAGGCTCTCACGTCAGATTGGACCCTGTTTGGGCCGCGTTAGCAATGGCGCTAAGCAGTATCAGTGTTATTTGTAGTAGCCTGCTGTTGAAGACTAGGCTTCCCTTGGTTGGGTTTAGAGGGAAAGAAATGGAGATTTAAAAGGATGGAAAGGTTCGGTGCAGGGTAATGGTGGTTAATGGTAATGGACTGAGGTGAAGATAGCGTGTTCGCCATTGGTAAATTTTCGTCTCTTAAGTACGGTTTTTCTAATACATCCCTATTGTCCGTCCCATTTTCAGTAAAAACATCGATTTTTTACCCACTCAGACTGGACACTAAATGTAGTATAAAACTAATTACCATTATATAAATACATACACTATAGCCTTTAGACTCAACTTATTTATATTCTTATAAGACCTTCTCGCTTGTTGTTGGTATATTCGTCTTGGAAGTTGCTGGCCTAGTAGTAAATAACAATAGGAACTCTAGTAGAGTTCTTTTAAGTGCCCCACTCTACAGGGGGTAGAGTTCCTTTAACCGACAGGGGTAGAGTTCTTTTTCATCACCACCAATCAATCATAACTTCGTAGACGTGTTATATAAGAAACGCCGTGACGCGAAGTGAGTGCACCCAAGCAAACACATCCAACTTAAACAAACTTGCGAGGTTATATAACAGAACCCAAGTCACATTAATAATATGGAGCCTTTTTTTCTATCTCAAGATATATTAGTTTCCTGTCTGCAAGAAATGCAAACTTGCTTGTATAGCGAATGAGGTACCAACTCACTTGCAAACACGGCATCAGGATGTACCATCTGCAGAGCGACGAAAAGTGGCAGAAGTCATCATAAGCATCCCAGGCGTGATTAAAGACCAATCTGGACTAGAAGAGTTTTAGTTTCCTCCTCCCACTATAGATAGCATCCCTTTCCTCACTTCGCCAAAGCCAGATGGACTCAAGTGCCGGAAATATCCCTATATCGTCAAGCATTTGAAGAAGATCAAGGCGCATTGCCATGACTGTGAGCATTAGAATAACCCACAAGGTCGTGATAGGCCTATAAGAGTCAGTAGAGAGTTGGAAGTTAAGCTTCCATGGGGAGAATGGGTTTTATATCAACGGTTTTTCCCATCCAGGCGGGCTAGCAGATGGTTTGGCGTCGGCCGCAAAACACAAGCCAGGTTCTTCTATGTTGGCTGGCAAGTTCTAGATTAGATGTTTATCAACCGAAGCCATTTGCTCCGAGAATCGAAGAAAATATATGCAGAAAGTATGGACTCTTGTGGAAGCGGTTTATCGCGTTTATATTACGAGCGTATCTCCTGCCGGGTGTGACCAGATAGCAGGAAGTCAACATTCGCCCCGATGCACGAATGGCGAGTCAAGTAAAGCACCTATAGAACACCATACAAAGCAACATATCGACATGATGAGACCAGACTGGCCCAGGTCGCATAGGCTAGACAACGATCCAGACATATCCCAGCAATACAACTATAAAAACATTAATATCAAACTATTCTGCCGCTACAAAAGCCCATATAGCAATAACACAGACAGTATATGTGGTGAAGGGTCCAGTAATGACTATGAGTATAGTGAAGAAGGTGATGGGGATTTTGAAGAGAGTGAAAGAGAAGACAATCGAGATGCGCCTGACGTGTCACCATTCCGTCGAGATTCAGGCCACGAACCCATTAACCGAATGGCAGTCGAGAGTGCCGAAGAATTTCTTGAGATTCTCTTTGAACTCAGCTTACCGCTTACCATGGAAAATTTAGTTGATTCTGCTCGTAGAGTGAAACACAGAAATAAATCAAGTTGAGCGGAGCGTTATTGATAAAATATAAGGTCATAATAATTTTCTCACAATAATCTGGCGACGATGTCTGTTAGACCTCATTGAGCATTCTCACCAAAACTGTAAATACGCTAATGAAGACAGGGGGTAGACATCATTGAAAAAGTCATTCGTAGACATCATTGACATTTTCAAGGCTAAAATGGAAAAGATTTACAGGAAAATGAAGGGAAGGAGCGTGAATTTCATTTTAATAAAGTTTCACTATTTAATTATCAAACGATAAGGCGTTGTGACGAGGTTTATCATTTGAGGAAAGTTATGATAAGGTTTGGTATCCAGTGTTGTGAGTGGCTTAATGTGAGAAAATATGGAGATTAGACAAAAAGCAATGACTGGCTGTTGGTTATTAAAACAGCAGTACAGTCGTAGAAAGTGCGGAGGGGATATCAACTCAACGACACACATAACACATACAAGAGAGAACGAGTATCGCTATTATGGAACCATTTATTCATGTATTAGAGTTGCCATTTGTTATATGCAAGGTTTGTAAGCTTGGCTGTGTGGCTAATGAGATTCCCAGGCATTTAAAGCAAAAACATCCAAAAATTGCGGCCAGTCAGATTGGCGAGATCACCAAGGCAGTGGACGCCATACCAGGGCTTGTCCGCAGACAGGATGAGCTGCACGATTTCCAGTTCCCAGATGCATCGAACGAAGCGATTCCATATCTCGAACCGCCAAGAGGGGGCATGCGAGGCTGTCCAACATGCGGCTATTTTGTTTCCGATCAGCGTGGTATACAAGCACACTATCGCAAAGAGCACGGTTGGGAGAACGATTGGAAGAAGGGAGGAAATATAAAAAAGAAGCTAGAGCAGCCCAGAGAGACTCCATGGATAGAAGGTGCATATTGTCAGCGATTTTTTAGGCGACGCTGGGCAAGCAGTTGGTTTCAAGTACGCAAAGATAATGAGTCAGAGGTTCAAACAGCTATCAACCACGAACCGAGAGAGGATGCTGCGGCGAAGCTTATGAGATTGCACCAAGAACAAGTCAACAAGTTCAACGCTGCCGAAGAGGACGAGATCAAGGTTGCCGACGAGAAGAAGGAGCCAAGTGCGTGGCTAGAAAGGACAGGCTGGGCAGACCACTTGCAAAAGTTCAAGGCAAAGAAGGATTTATTGCCGCTGGCCGCCCCACTACAAGAAGATGAGCCGGTGTTACAAGTGATGTGCAACATATTCGATCGATTGGCTGATCACGCTAAGGCAGCAGCAGTACCAAGTATAGTCGGACTGGCCGCGCTGTATCAGATTGAGCGGAAAGAGATACACATCAAGCCAAGCAAGCCATTCGATAATCGACTAGAGGATGAGTCGTGGACTCAGTATAAGGGCTACTGGATGACAATGCTGCGTATTTGGCATCGTATGGACGGTCGGCAAGACGAAGATCGACCGCCATATAAGCTAACTATCCGGCAGGGTGACTTATGGGACGAGTTCGTGGAAGCTGCCGAAGCTGTTGTTGCAGGGCAGGCAAGGGAGAACGGGCTGACTGATGAGAAGATGGAGCGGCTATGCTTGGACATGTTGATCGGTATGCTCGATCATCAGTTCAAACAGAGTCACTATGACAGTATCGTGCTCAGCGCACTAGCGATCATGGGCATCAGCGAAGACGGCGGTTGGATAGAGCCGACCGATTATACGCCGAAGTATTCAGGCGTGATCAAAGTGGCGCGCATGTTGGTATTATACCAGTCATGGCACGAGCGGGAGGAGGACATTGCTGAGAAGATGAGGGCTATGGATGAAGATGAAGCTCGTGAAGAGGCAAAGGGGATGTATAGGATCGTACGGGAAAAGTCACAACGGTTTATGACGCGGGTATCAGAAAAGAATGACTCAGAACCGACACCGATGGACTGGATCTTTGACACACGGACATACGGAATGAAGATACGATACGCAACAGCAGCGGGTGGTACGATCGATTGGCGGGGGGAAGAGATTACATATCGGCAAGTGAGGTTCACAATGAGCAGCTTATCAGAGATGTTCCACTCGCTTGTGCAGGAAGCCAGGTCAATGCTATGCGAATTGACGATGGTGGGGGCTAATAACTTGGAAGCGTTGCCCAAGATCGAGTGGACTAAAATGGAGGACGATCATAGCGAGGCTCGAGTAGGCTACTCGTTTTTGACTGATTCACGCAATGAATGGGTGGCAAAAGGAAAGAACTGGATACTAAATCATATTTTGGAATCCAAGAGACGGCAAAAGGAGTGGCTTTCGGAAGGGCCAGATGGAACATGCCCGTATAACGTGAAGGCTGTGAAGTCGTATGGACGGCTCGTGGAACAGTTTCGGGAAGTGCTGAATTTGCTATGGATTACGCTTTGCGGCATGCCGATGCGAACAACTGAAGCAACGGGGGTCCGAATGTGTAATACAGTAAACGGAGGGATACGCAACATTTTTGCACACGGCACGATGCTGTTTTTTGTGGTGTTATATCACAAAGGCTTTCGAAGGACAGGCTCAGCAAAGGTCATCCTGGTCGCCAGTCCGGCTGCGTTTGGCCGCCAACCCCAAGGGCAAGTGGGGTTGGGGTTAGATCTGATGTAAGCTGATTCGTCCAAAACGCTGGGCGCTCGGGCCATTCACCGCTAACCGCAGGTGACGGCAAACCACCAGCCAAAAGGGCCCAGCCGAGAGCTAACCCCAAGCTTAACCCCAAGGTCAGCGTAACCCCAGATCAGGGGTGAGAGTGAAATAACCAGGATCAATATCACATCACCGCTAGCAACGACAAAAAGCAAACAGGTTAGAATTAGAGTTTATACTATACCATTAATAATAATTTATTTATTTATTTATTTTATTTATTCTCTCTAGCTATTAATTTATTAACCTATGTGCCTCTATCTATCAGTCAATCAATCAATCAATGCCGCCAGTCCCCAATCCCAACAGCAAGTATGATTATTATAATGATGATACCGAGGCAGGGGGAGGTCAGGTCATCCAACTATGCAAAGAGCTCGATATCCTCATCTGCCTCCTCTGCCCAGTAGCTATCAAGCCCCGTGTAGATCAGGTCGAGAATCACTACCGCCACCGTCACAAGACAGCCGGGAGGCAACTGCAGGAGGTCATCGCATTCGCCGCCTCTTTCTCCCCGTCATCAGGCTCGCAGCCACTGGCGCTTCAAGACCTAACCGACAAGGACATAGAGCTGCCGGCCGATGGGGGACCACCGATCCCAGGGCTGGAGATATACGCAGGTTTCAGCTGTAAGAGCTGCCGGCACCTAACCCGTGATCGATCTAATCGGGATAGGCATCAGATACTCTCTAAGCATCACGAGGAAGGTGATGATGAGGATGAGGATGATGAGGATGAGGATGATGAGGGTAAAAGGGATGCGCGGTGGCGTAATTAGGAGCCGGTCATGCTTTAAACACTATGTAGAGCCCCTCACGTAAGATACTGGATTGTCGAGCCGGTGCGAACCCGCTGCGGCAGCCGTGGGAGCAGCAGGAGCAGCAGAAGTAGCTCAGGAGAGGGCTCAGGTGGTGTCAGTGTTAGTACTAGTGTCGATTCTGGGCTATTAAAGCTCGTCAGAAGCTGCGAGAAGGAGCTTGGAAGGGCCGCTGCCGAGCAGAGGAGGAAGGTCGAGGCGCCGGGCGGCGTTGATCAGGAGTCTCGGTGGGTGCAGTTTATGAAGTGGGCGGCGTATCTGCAGGGCAAGGATAAGCTTGCGCTTCACCGAGCCGGTCTATCGCCGATACCTAAGACGAGTGAGCTGAAGCTTTGGAAACAGGAGGCCCGAGATGCCAATGCGAGGCTGCGGGCGTTGGTTGAAAGCTTCCGCCGTGAGCTGGCACGAGGGCTAGAGCGTCTCGATAGGGTGCCGGATAAGACGCTCAAGTGGCTCGGGAGCATTGACGCAACGAAGCCGGTTACGAAGCCGTTCGGGCATAAGCAGGAGGCGGCGATAATAGAATAATATAGCGCGGACTGGGAGCGGTATCTATGCTACTGCGCCCGTATCTGGCTGCTTGGACGGGATAAGGCCCGGGAGGAGCATGGTATCTGGTTCACAGACGAGCAGTGGGGACATCTGGTCGACGTCATACGGCAGCTTAATATCGTGGCCGATTATAATAAGAGAAGAGAAGAGGATTAGAGGCAGAGAAGGCGGCAGCTGCAGTAACAGCAGAATCAAAAGAGTAACAGTAATTGAGAGGGAGAGGCAGTTTCAGACACCGATTTCGATAGCGATTTCGATAGCGATGTTAATAGCGATGTCAATGACGATGTCGCTGCGCTTGATCAAGCCGTCTGCCGCTTCTGCATCAGTAGTATTAAGCAGAAGCTGGGCCGGAAGTAATACCGCAACCCGCTGCTGCACTTCACGGCCGTGCTGGGCATCAAGGAGGACGGCAACTGGGTCCCGGCGCACTCGCATACCTGCTTTCTGGCCGGCTTCTTGTGGTGCGGCCAGGTGCTGATGCTGAAGCACTTCTTTGAGGACGACCTGTATGACTCGGAGGATTCGGCGTGCGAGATGAGCTTCGCCGCGATCGAACGCTTCCACAAGGGTTATCACGAATGGCTTATAAGCGGCTTATACTTGCCGTTTGGCACGATCATCCGGTGGATGATATACGGCCGAGGGTACCGCAATCACGAGGAGGGGCAGGCACGGCTGTGGTGGGACAGCGACGGCAAGATGGTTAACTATCTGGGCGATAGCATCACCGTGGCCGGCTTCTAGTTGACGGCTCAGGCGGTGCTGCAGGAGGCTGAAGACTGGCTCGATAAGCTGATAGGTGGCCGGTGGAAGAAGGGCGAGCTGCAGCAGACGGTACGGCTATGGGATATCGCCGACAGCTTAGTATACGAGGGGCTAGGACAGTCGTTTGTAACGAACCGGAAGAATGCGTGGCTATAGCCCGGGGCTGAGAAGCTGGCAGATATTATGGGCAAGAGATTGTGGAAGATAATAAATGCAGGCGACGGCAGTAAACGATATATATGTCGCCGGGAGGCGGTTATGGAGTATCTCAGCTGGCTCAAGTCATTCCGAACAAAGATGTATCCGGTAACACACATCTGGGGAGGACAGCCCGGGCGGGGTCCCGAGATAGCAACGCTGAAGCACTGTGACATCAAGCAGCTGCCGAAGAACATCTTCGTCTTCGACGGGCAGGTGGTCATCATCACCGACCGCGATAAGAGCAAAGGTCTGAGCGGCGGGACGGGCGGCCGCAAGGTGGCTCGCTTTTTGCCGGAGCATTTGAGCCGGATGATGGTGGCATATATCGCGTGGCTGCTGCCGTTCGAGAAGGTGCTGCACCGGCTCGCCGGCATCTGCGGACTGTCCGACTTGCTCGACCCGTGGATCTGGAAGTCGGCCGAGAAGGGGATATGGGATACGGCAATACTGAGCAAGCAGCTTGCGCTTATCTCCGGCGTCGAGATCGGGGCGCGGCTGACGGTGTCGAGCTACTGGCACGTGGCCGTGGAGATGGGCCGTAAGATCAAGGGCTTGATCATACGGCAAATGGATCTTGAGGCCGCCGAGGCCGACAGCGATAACGAGGTGGCTGATCCGATAACAGGTGAGCGGCGCCGGCAGCCGAGGGTCGAATACGTATGGGACAGTCAAGCAACGCACGGCAGCCGCATAGCACGGGGCCACTACGGGGTTAACTTATAGTTCCCCAATCAGCTGCAGCCCGAGATAATATCGAACTATTAGGAGATTAGCCGTCTGTGGCATTAGTTTCTTGCCTGTACTGATGGGGACTATAGCGAGAGGAAACGGCCGGCTGAGATAATAAGCATAGCTGTAGTTAACGTAGCTGCAAAGAGGCAATGATATAATCTTTATCGGCGAGAGGTATGTGTTTATTTTAATTTAATTAAAAGTAAAAGAGAGGGAGATAGAGAGAGAGAGGGAGGGGGGAGAGAGAAAAATATAAGTATAGATAAAAAGGAGGCGCTATAGGGTAGGGCATACAGGTGAGCTTATAACTGATATATATATCACTATTTAGCAAGTCACTCCACCGATAACGACATAGCCGCAGCTGTAGTATACTAAACTGGCTTCCTGCTTTATATATACACAGATCGACGCCGGGCTGAAGCATATGCTAGGTGAAGATGCCGGCTAGAAGACATCGCAGCAGCGGGATGGTATGTACCGAATTATGGGGCTAGAGAACAATAGGACGCGGAGCGAGCAGCTTATCGTGGTGCTACCAACAGGTGGGGGGAAAAGCATCTTCTTCATGCTGCCGGCGTTTATGGAAGACGAACGGGGCAAGGGAGGGCCGGTCAGCATCGTCGTCGTGCCGTTCGTATCGCTTGTGCAGGACTTGGTGACGAGGGCCCGCGAGCTAGGCATCGACTACATGGAGTAGAAGAGCGATATCGACCGGGAGGAACGGCAGCGGGATGTATGGTTGGTGGTGGTCAGCGCCGATGTAGCCGTGAGCGAAGGGTTTACCGCTTACGTCGAGAGTATCCGGGTTTAAGGGCTGCTGGAACGGATCTTCTTCGATGAGTGTCACACCGTCATCACCGACGTCGGATACCGAGAGCGGCTGGGGCAGCTCACGGGCTTGCATAGGTTTGGGTGCCTGCTAGTGATGCTGACGGCAATGCTGCCGATATCGATGGAGGCTTGGTTCTGGGAGCGGATGCTGGCATAGGACGCGGCAATAATCCGAGCGCTGACGATGAGGGTGAATATTCGGTACCGGGTAGAGCGGGTAAAGCCGGGCAGGAAGGCGATGGAAGACGGCGTGATGGCTATGATTAAGGTGATTGAGGCACGGATGAGCCCGGCATAACGGGGCGTGATTTACTGCCGGTCGATTAAGCAGTGCGAGGAGATGGCGGCATTAGTTGGCTGCAAGGCACATCACAGCAAGCTAACGAGGGACTTACGAGCTAGCGTACTGCAGGGCTGGATCGACGGGCGAGGGGGTCAGCGGTGGATTGCAGCAACGACGGGATTGGGGACGGGAGTTGATATTAGGGGCATTATCGGGGTGATTCACGTGGGCCTGCCGTTTAGGCTGGTCGACTTCGTTTAGCAGACTGGGCGAGGGGGCCGACAGAGAGGCGAGGTGGTGGACTCGGTGATTGTGACGGACGGTAAGGCCGGGTGGGGGGATGAGTTCGGCAGCGACATTGATCACATCAACCGGGAAGGAGTAGGGTTATTTATAGAAGGTAAGGGCTGCCGACGATTGGTGCTGGGCCGGTTCTTCGACGGGGCCGAGGCCGAGGTTAGCGGCTGTAGGGAGATGCAAGCGGAATACTGTGACCGATGCTTAAAGAAGGGTGTGAATAGGGTAGGTGATAGGGAGGATGTCAGAGAGGATAATGCAGAGGACGAAGGGGAGGATAAAGAGGAGGATAATAATGATGAGGCAGAGAGGGTTCCGGCAGTGATAATAGTTAACAGACTGAAAGAGAATATATAGGAGGAGAGCCGGCGGATAATAAAGCTATATAGTTAGCTAGATTAGGTGCGAGGGGTAAGATGCTTAGTGTGCTTCGTTAAGTGGCATATGCATAGGGCAAAAGAAGAGGATAGGTAGAGGATAGAGCATAAGCGGAAGGACTGTCGGCTACTATAGCAGAAGGACTTTAATCAGTGGCAGGTAAGTTTATGGTTTGCAGACTATGAGTGCTGCTGGGAGTGCGGTCTGCCGTATAGCTGGTGCAGCATAGGGCAGGGGCAGGGGGGCAAGTGTAGTTATTGCAATATGATATTACCGGTGGTAATGATGGTGAAAGTGAGCGAGACGCTGCGGGGGCTTGTGCAGGAGAGGTTTGGAGTGGACTGCAGGAATGAGAAGGAATATCACAAGTGGATTAAGCGGAGTCGGCGGGTATATAGGATGTCGATGACAAATGGGCTTGCAGTGTGGGATGAGATTATATAGTATATTTCGAAATAAAGAAAGGATAATTAGAGGCAAAGAGAGAGATAGAGATAGATGAATATAAGGGAGCTTAAGGGAAAGATAAAGAGAGAAATATATGGAGAGTTAAAGGGGTAACGTACATGATAAGCGAGTGCAACAGACAAGCGAGTGCAACACAACATCCCAACATCTCAGATAGAAATAGCCATAAAAACACAACAGACTATTAATTAAGTAAAATTAATCGCTATATTCTTCCAGAGACATAGCGACAACTATCTGACAGGTCCTTGCATTATGTCCTATCTTGCCGCACGCTCCACAGCGCCTTTCCTTCATTCGCGCAGGCCCTCCTTGACCACCACTTCTCGATGGTCCAGCCACCGCCTGCGCATTAGCATCCGTTTGATTAATTACTTGCCTTCCTTCCTCTACTGTTATCACTCCTCCTTTCTGTAGCCGGGTTCTTTTTGCCCTCCGCCGCCGGCTTAGTATCTCATTTGCCTGTTCAAGATCTTGGACCCTGGCCTCTAATAAGGCAACCTTATGCATAACTATCTTTGTTCCCTTGGAAGAAGACCTCAATGCTTCTAGAATCGACTCTGGAGAGCTACTTTTATGCCTTTTAATTCTCCTTTCAAGATATTCAAACTGAGAGTCGGCTTCAAGGATAGTCTTTGGGGTCTTTGAGACCCAAGGGGCCGAGGGGCTAACTACCTCCTCCACAGGCGTCGGAGTCCGCAGCTGCACATCGAGCTTCGAGATTACACTTTCTGGGTCGAGAGGAGCAAGTCCGGCTCCTCTAAAGGCTGCTTTAATATTTTTCTCTGTCATTGTGGCCTGGTAGGCGGTGTAAAAAGCCGGGAAGAACTCGGTTTTGGAAATGTGGGTTACAGAGCATCTGATCAAATGCTCGATTTCTTGCCCATAAGCCTTCTTAAGCAGACCAAAGCACCCGATATCAAGAGGCTGCAGCAGGTGAGACGAATGAGGGGGTATACAAAGCGTGATGATTTTATTTGCCTTGCAATATCTCTCAAAGTCGACCGAGTGGTGACTTTCGTGTCCGTCGAGGATCAGGAGACGATAGCGATTCTTTGATTGCTTGGTAGTACACCTGCCGAAGTGCTTTAGCCACTCGAGGCCTATCTCGTTATCTGTCTAGCTATTAGGACTCGTCGCGATAGCCTAATCGCCCGGGAGGTCGCTTTCTCGGTACCAGTTGGCGAGGTGATATTGGCCTGCACCTATGATGAACGGCGGGATCGCTTGGCCCTCGGCATTGATCGCCTGAATGACTGTAATCTATTCACGGTTTCCAGGCTGCATTGATTTTGGTCTTCCACGCCTTTTAGCACCTGTGACGACCATTCCGCTCGCAATGACGCCTATTATAAAGCCAGTCTCGTTAAAGTTATAGATTTTATTAGGTCGGATGCCATACTTGGCGATTATATTCGCTACGAGCCTAAACTAGTTGCGAATAATGGTTGGATCTTTACATTTGGCTCTCTGATAGTCATATTTACGGAAAAAATGCGTCTTGAGGTCTTTGTGTCGCTTGATGAAGTTAGAGGCCTAGCGCTTGCCGACAGGCGGCATCTCGCGGTCGGCGAGCAATCGGTTAGCCATCTCCTCAACACAACGCAGTCGCGGGGGAAACCCTCGCGAATCCAGATCGAGAATAAACTGAACTATGATCTGTTCCTCTAGATCAGATAGTTTGCGTGATTTTGGGATAGAATCACGCGTAGAAAGGATACCCTTCTGTCGGCGATGTAGAGTCCAATAACGGACCTGGTAAAGGCCTGCCGCGCGTCGGAGACTTAATTTTGGGTCATTTTGAAGGGCACGAAGTGCAAGAAGAATCCTAGCCTCAATATTTGGGTCTGACATATTTGGTGGTTGAAAATTAATTGATTAAGTTGAGAAGATGTAAATTGCGGGATTTTTTGTTGCACTCGCTTGTCTGTTGCACTCGCTTATCATGTACGTTAATAATAAGTAAGAGATATAATACTATCTACATCATTATTCCAGCTCTAAATTCAAGTGAAAGAGGACTTTGACGCGTCTTGATTGGGGCGTCACCCCTGTTTTCCTCTTTCACCTGAAAGAGGGTACGTAGTGAAACTGCCGCGGCTCCACTTTCGGTGACGCGGCGGGCGCTTAGCCGCCTGATTGGTGTTCAACTTCTAACCCTGTACGATTCTCACTGAATTTGAAGCAATGGCCGAGAGCCAGGTAGTATGTAATATAATCTAAGTTTGATTACGGACTTCGACGCGAACAGCGCGTTGAAGCCACGCATTCAGGGGACGTGTAGAACTCACAGAGGACACAGCTCTCGGAAATCTTCAGCCCCTGAAGATATCACTGAGTGACACAGGAACAAAAGTTGCGCTATAAATATCAATGAAAACGCCAAGAACACATCAGGGAAGCAGTCCCCATGACCGGGCTGGAATTATCGACCAAAACGAGACGACGCCATGGCTTCGACACACTCGTTGGCCCGATCTATTTCGTAACCGGCCGCTCGAAGTTATCACTGCATCAGCACAACAACCAGACTTTGTCCAAGGTCAAGATTACCTACTTGGCCAATGGAAAGGAGCTTCGATCAAGAGCTCTGCTGAGGCCGAAACTCAACTGCGCATTTTGCTCCAGGGTGTTGATCTCATGTTCAACCGTGTGATGCTACAATAATTCGCACGTCATACACGTCTCGTTGTTGGCTGAATACATATTCAAAAGATGTCTTTTGGCCACATCCATTTCGGGCTGTATCGTGCTTGAAAAGATACATTTCTGTGTGGAAGCGATTTCTCTGTTTCGTCTTTCGGGTTTTGAGATTCAAGGAGCGCCAGCGGCAAGAGCTCTACAATTTTAAATTGGGGCTGGATGAGGAAAGGATGATGTATTACATCGTATCTCTCGTAACCCAGCTACATGGAAGTGAACAAGGCTACTCTTGCGTGCGCGCCGCTGAGGACGACGAATCAAGTTATGCGAGCAGTGATGAGAGCGACGAGGATAGTGACATCGAAGAAGGCACGCACTTGGGTGTGGATAATAATTCGATGAGAAATGAGTCGGAGTTCGTCCTCCCATCCAGGCCTTGGCTGGAGCTATCCGAGGCTTTATTCCAACTCTCAATGTTATTCTGGACATATCGAGACCCCGCTGGAGACATGTCGTCTTCCGCTATCATTTATTATACTGCTGTTATGGGGATACAAAGGCGATCTATGTCTTACCATTCAGCTCACAACTCTACACCTGGCCTAGCGGCACTCATGTGGATTGGACGTGCCCTTTTCTTAGAGTATGCCCTTCCTGTGTATGGCTACAGTACTCTTGCGTACCACTGGCCATCTCGAGACCAATACTCTTCTCAGCCCGAGCGGCTCGAAGCCATCCGCCAAAAATATCTTATACGGGGCTGCTATACACCTTTTGGGGAACTCATCGAGCTAAAGGCGTTTGCTAAGTCCATTGTTAGACAGGAGGGCATGCCCGGGAATCTCTCCTGGGCTCCTGATGGTCGTTCGTTTGTGGTTGGCAATGACAAAGAAGTGAGGCTCTCTGACTTCTGTAGGACTTACCATAAGGCCATCACACTTGTTGAGGAGCAGGTTGAAGAAATGATGCTAGGCATTAGGCCGAGTTTCAATGTTGATGACATTAGGGATGACCTGAGTTGCCGGAAGGCTGGATGGTCATTTTTACAAAAACCTGAGAACAACCTATCGGATGCATGGGAGATGCTGGCGAACAAGCTTCGAACGTCTGAATTTCGTGGCAAGCCATTTACAACAGCATCTCATTGGTGTCCTGACACATGTCTCGCATACTTGGATCTTGGCGTCGATCTCAACAAATCTGCCTTCGCTGCATTACAGCTATCAGGCGGATTACCTGGCCGAGGTAGTGAAGTTACCAGCATTCGTTGCCTCAACACCGAGCTTTCTATACGCAACGTTTTCTTCTACGGAGGAAGAATGATAATCGTGATCAGCTATAACAAGGCCAGGGCATCGAATAACTATTCTTTTTACATTGTTCGATATCTACCGCCAAATCTCAGTCTAAGCTTACTGAAGTATCTCGCTGTAATTCGGCCTACGATTGACTTCTTAGCTACGATCTTACACATGCCCCACTACAAAAGTAATGAATTTCTCTTCCAAGATCCTTCTGGGAGGCAAAAGCATCTGAATTCAGTGCAGGCCTCGGGCATCCTCAAATACTTGACTCGAGATCTCGTCACACCATGGACTCTTTCTTTATATAGGCAAGCAGCCCTGGCGATTTCAAAGCGGTATATCAGCAAACTCGTGGAAAGGAGGAACTATTACTACCCAGATAACGCAGACGATCCAATACGGATGTTCGCGGCAGGGGCCGGTCATCATCCTCGAATGTTGTTAACGGCTTATGCGATCGACAAGGCGCTGCCATCTCGGCTACAACCAGAGCTTCTCGAGATGTACTATCGACTTTCCACAACGTGGCAAGATTGGAATACTCATTATTACCATGATAACTGTCAGGCTCTGGAGAAGGAACCCTGCAGGTCTCTCAGAACTACCTCACATGCATGCAAGAGAGCACCAAGCCCCGGTAGTCCAGACAGAACCTCCAAGAAGGCCAGGATAACTATAGGTGGCGGAAAGCTGGATACTCTATCGGATGGATTTATTTACAACTCTCAGTATAACATTCTGATATGCATCACATGCGGCTCGATGGTTCAGCCACAAACTAGGTCGTTGTATAGTCACCTAAACTCCATCCACCAGATCACAGGTGCGGCCTGTAAGAATTTGATAGAAAGGTTCAGCCGGTATAAACTTTCTTCCTTTGCTCAATTATGTATACCGAACCAGAAAGTTGCTCAAATTCGAGGTTTGCCGGTACACGAAGGGTTCCGGTGCAACGTCTGCCCTCACACTGCTGGACCTTTACGATTCACAACATCGTCAGATAAGATTAGGGATCACATATCAGGGCATAAGTTGGGGATGACGCCAATGCGGGCGGAACAGTTGCAGAAGTTCGAACCTTGTTATGTGCAGACTTTTTGCTCTGCTAAAGGAAGAATTAAATATTTTGAAGTTGAGCCTATTTAATACTGTACTAGAAAGTAGATAGACCTACGTTATTCGTCCATGCAAAACTTTCTTTCCGTGAAGCATATTGGGACTAGAAAGGGTCCATGTTCGTAACCATATGCCGGTTCATGGGAGGAAGGCCTCGGAGCATACGAACGCCATGCCTCTCTGGAGGGCATGCAAGCTCCAGACATACTTCACGGCTAAGGGCCTTATCGACTATTTTCTGGTCGAAGAAGACCTATCTCTGCCACTAACGGGAGGAGCGCTGGCAGGGTCGGGCCTGGCCATCATGGCGTCCACGTCACAGGAGGAGGGAAAGCTGTTTGAAGACCTAAAGGCTGACATTATCCAGGCCTCGCGCGACCTAGATAAGGAGGCCGAGACCGTCCTCAGGGAAGCCTATGAGCTCTGCAGTGATCAGTCGCCCAACCGGAAGATGACGCAACAGCGTGCCAAGAGACTGAGCGAGTTCCGCGAAGGCGGCAGCTCAAGCACGGCCAAGGCCACCGCCTTCCGTAGCTTCAAGAATGAGTCGACACTGACAACATACTTTAGGAGGATGAAGCAGCTCTTAGCATACTACTATCGGGTTGCATTCCTCGACGATGGTCACTTTTCTAGGAGTGCAGGAACAGACAAGTTGTTGCCTCAAGACATCGTGAAGCCAACCGAACAACAGAAGAAGGCTATGGGGCGGATTATCGATATACTGAGGGAGGAAGACAAGGATAGGGAGGGGAGGGTATATAGGGTAGGTGAGGGCCAGAAACGGACTGAAGACGGTGAAGTTGTCGGTGCAGATCTGAAGCATGCAATCCGCAACTTCTACGTGACCTTAATCTGCCATGAAGTTAGCAGCGTGCCGTTTAGGTCGCCAGTTCTCAGCTTCTGCGCAATGCTTAGCCGGAGGGTCTTCAAGAGACGCGAGAGCAGTAGAGATAGGGATGGTGGTGATCCGCAACTAAGGCATAGTATCTGGAACAAACCAGTGAACTTCAACAGCAGCCTGTCTGCGCTCACCTGGACTGCCCAGCTTCTCCTCTTCGACTTCGTCTGCTTCCAGAAGGAGGACGACGAGGACGGCATTCCCGGGCTGTTGGAGAAACTGTGCGGGAGGTATTTTCAGCAAATGGCAGAGACACCCTTCGGTCACATCCTGCAGTGGCGCCTCTATCTTTTCGCGGTTGCCAGGAACAGCTTTGCCAAGCACCAGGCACGCTGGTCTGTGGATGGTCAGACAATCGAGTACATGGGGACCAAGCTTCATATGGATCAGGTATCCAAGCTATTCATCTCCGAGTACCACCAGGCCCACTTGCTACTCTATGATGAGCTATTGTTCGGGGCGACAAACGTTGCGCCGGTCGAGGCATGGAGGCTGCATGATGATCTCGATATTGACGACTATGGTGGCTCCTGGCTCACCAACGAGCGAAACGCCGAAGTCTTAAACGGTACACGGCAGGCCCTACTACAGCATATCGAGCGTACATCTGAGCTACGGCGGGCGTTCTTACGAGACAACGTAGAAGGTGACAAAGTCCTCTGCTCTAAGGCTGTAGCTCTATATGAGACACGCGTACAAGAGTTCCTCAGGCGGATGGTGACCCTCATGCACCTCGCCCCGGGCCCACCACTACGGGTGCCCGAGCTGCTCTCCATCACCTACCACAACACGAGCCGTCGTCGGTGTATTATGATATGGGAAAAGATGGTGATGGTCTATGTACGGTACCATAAGAGCCAGGAGCAGACCGGTGCCGAGAAGGACAACATCCGCTTCCTCCCCAAGGCGATAGGGGACCTGCTCCTAACCTACCTCTGCTATGTTCCAGCGCTGCGTCAGGTCTTCCTCCGTCAGAGCAAACCGGGGGCCCTGCTGTCGCCATATCTCTGGTCAACCTTGGACGGTGAGGTCTGGAGGGATACGGCAGTATCACCGTGCATCCGCAAGGCCTGCGCGCGTGCAGAGGTACCGCAGTTCCAGGTGGCGTGGTGGCGCCAGGTTGCCGCCTCCATCACCAAGGAGAAGTTCGGCGCGAAGGAGCGGGCCAACTTTGACCTGGAGGACATCGCAGCAGGTGAAGAGGTTGAGGACGAGGCAGATCTCGCTGATCTGGCGGTGATGAGCAACCACAGCTATCGGACGTTCAACCATGACTATGCCGGTGGCACAACACTGACAATGAGCACGCTCCTCCACCGTGCATGCCGAGCGTCGTACAGTTGGCGCTCGCTGTTCCGGATCGACCAGCTTCTGCAAGGCAAGAGGCAACGGACTATATCAGAGGCCCAGGTGGATAATCTACTAAGTTCCTGCAAGAGGACGCGATTTCGTACAAGGCCGTGCGAGGATGAGCCCGGTCTTGTTGCCATCGCGCGAAGGCTTCACAGCAACCCGGAGCTAGAGCTACGTCGTCCCGGTCAGCGGAATGCCGTTCTCGCGACACTAGGCCCACAGCCGTCTGAGCAGATCGTCGTCGTCCTAGCGACAGGGTCAGGCAAGACGATGCTAGCAATGGTCGGGGCTGCCCTCGAGGGATCTGCGACGACGATAATGATACTGCCGACGGTGGCCCTTCGCAGCAACATGCTCGACCGTCTCCGCCGAGCCGGACTGGCATACCATGAGTGGTCACCCGGCTCCACCAGATCAGCACCGTTTGTTATCATGTCCGCAGAGGCTGTCTGCATAGAAAGCTTTCTCGAATACGCCCACCGGCTCTCAGACAGACGGCGACTAGACAGGATCATCGTCGACGAGTGCCATCTTACCATCACGGCGAGCGACTATCGACGGCCCATGCTGCAGCTAGCCTGGTACATAAGGCAGATCGAGACCCAGTCAGTATGGCTAACGGCAACCCTTCCGCCAATCTTTCAGGAGCCCTTCCTCGAGCATAACAAACTTGTGCGGCCATGCATAATTAGGGAGTCGACAAACAGGCCTAACATCCGTTACAGAGTCCGCCGTGATCAAGGCTGGGACACTCTCTGCGAGGGAGCCGCTAGCCTCATCCAGGGCTGCTGGACGCGGGATGATCTTTTCCAGAGCGAGAGGGATAAGATCATAGTATACTGCCGGACAAAAGCACTTGTCTCGAATCTTGCAGATCTACTAGGCTGTCCTTCGTATACGGGTGACTCAGGTACAGAGGCAGAGAAGGCAGCAATCATCGACAAGTGGCTCCGGGCCACGGACCCGCCAGCTATCGTAGCCACGTCGGCGCTAGGCCCCGGCTTCGACTATGCACATATCCGGTGGGTCATCCACGTTGATGCACCAAGCCTGATGACAGACTTCTCGCAAGAGTCAGGGAGAGCCGGGCGAGATGGCAGGCCAGCCGAATCCATCGTCCTACTCAGCGCCACCTGGCAGCCACAGCTAGATCAGCAGCTAAGCGCGGATAAGGGGGCCATGCAGCTATATCTTATGCAGCAGCACTGCTCACGCGCCGTCATGAGCCAGTTCCTCAACGAACAGCGAGACTGGCGGTGGTGCATGGCAGAGGATGAGCTATGTGGCGTGTGCCCCAGACACTATACCAAACGACGGCCGTCTGAGCTTGAGTTCGCACTACCAGGGCCCACGACGGCCGGCGACCTAAGCGGCACTGAGGCCGAGCGGGGCCCGGTTGCCTGCGATATGGTATTCACGGGGCCTAGCGAGGTTCTGCGCCAGGACCGTGTCTCCGATGAAGTTCTGCGTCGGTATGAGGAGGACCTCGAAACGATGCGAGGATGCTGCCTATACTGTCGCGTCGAGGGGAAACCATTCGAGCACGCGCCGACTTCATGCGCACGACGTCACAACTGGATCCAAGCCAAGCAGAAGACGCTTCGGGATTGCCGGAGCCGGAAGAGGGAGTGGATGAGCCGATATGCTGTGTGTTGGAAATGCTATCAGCCACAGGAAATATGTCGCGCAGCAGACCCAGCAGAGGAAGGCGATGAGATATGTCGATTTCCAGACATGATTATGCCATTATGCTTCGGAGCGTTCAGTCGACAAGGTCGTTCTGTCTGGTTTCGGAAGCACTTCAACCAAGTCTTCACATCTTGTCAAGAATATATGCTATGGCTCGGCGAGACTGCTTCCCTAGGAGGTAGTAGATGTGTGCAGGCAAATTGTGTAGCAGCACTTTTGCTGTCTGAGCTTAGCTAGGATATTTTTTCCCCGCCCCTCTGGAGAAGGGGCAATGAAGACTAAGGTAATTTATGAGATAAACTACTAGCCTATATACTATACTTTTATATATAAAGCTTAAGATAAGAGGAATATTAATTAAGAAGGGTAGAAGAATAAAAGGGCGTATTAGGATAGAAGGAATATTCTAGTGATAGAGTAATGACCTTGGGGGGGGGGGGGGTTATACTAAAAGAAAAGGGTTAGGAAGATAGTGAATGTGGGGAAGTAGGTAGTGTGAAAGTGAGGTGCCGAGAAAGGTAAAGTTTCCCTCCTCTAATCACATAACAATAGCTATATTAGTAGAGGAGGAACCTGTTGAACCATCGAACCGTGATTGAATTGATTGTCCTCTGTCTGTGACCCCGCTTCTAAGAATGCTCTGTATCGTAGGCTTATCCCCTGCACTATTCCTGTTTGAGTACTACTATATCGGGTGACAAGGCTCTTTCACTAGACGAGGTGCTATTGGTTAAAACGCGCTGCTAAATCCTTATTGGACCGCGTACGGTTCAACAGAACCTATTTTAGAAGGTAGGTTAATATAATAAAGTATATTTATAAGAGAGGATAAGAGAATAATATATATATAATTATAATAAAGGGAGAGGTAAGAATAAGATTTTATAGGCTTTGCTACTTTTTAAGAGCTAAAATAGCTATTATTATTTTTTAATTTTTATTTTTCTTAATAAGGAGATGCCTTTGTTGAGGGGGTTATACTATAATAGTAAGAGGAGAAAAAGGTATAGGGTAAGGCATAGTATAAAGGGGGCATAAAAGAAGGCGGGAGTTAAAAGTAAGATATATATATATATAACGTGTATGATAAGCATGTGCACCAGATAAGCATGTGCACCAGATAAGCATGTGCACCAAAAATTCCTCAACCTTACATCTTACTATTTAATCATTTAATTCTCAACTATTTATAATGCCCCATACCAATAAAGAAGCTAATATTATTCTTGCCCTTCAAGCCCTCCAGGAAAATCCAAAACTAAGTCTCCATGAGGCTGCTAGGCTTTATAACGTTGACTACTGGGCTCTTCGTCGCCGACGCAATGGCATCCAAGCTCGCTGTGATTGGGTTCCAAAGCAACGGAAACTATTTATTCTAGAGGAACAGACTCTAGTTCAGTTCATTCTCGACCTAGAATCGCGAGGATTTCCCCCGCGATTGCGTGGTGTTGAAGAAATGGCCAATCGACTGCTCGCTGACCGCGACGCGTCACCAGTTGGCAAGCGCTGGGCTATGAACTTCGTGAAGCGACAACAAGACCTCGAGACGCGTTTTCAGCGGAGATATGACTATCAGAGGGCTAAATGCGAAGATCCAACTATCATCCGCGACTGGTTTAGGCTCGTACAGAACATAATCGCGAAGTATGGTATCCGATCAGAGGATATCTATAACTTTGATGAGACCGGCTTTATGCTGGGCATGATTTCAAGCGGCATAATAGTTACAGGTGCAGAGAGGCATGGAAAGCCAAAATCAGTGCAGCCCGGAAATCGGGAATGGGCTACGGCAATCCAAGCAATTAATGCAATCGGCTGGGCTATCCTGCCGTTCATCGTGGTTACAGGCCAATATCACCTGCGAAGTTGGTACGCAGAAAGCAATCTCCCGGGCGATTGGGCTATCGCCACGACCTCAAATGGCTGGACCAATAATGAGACGGGTCTCGAGTGGTTAAAGCACTTTGATCAATGCACAACTAAGCGTTCAACTGGATCCTATCGTCTTCTTATCCTCAATGGCCATGAAAGTCACCACTCGGCCGACTTTGAGATATATTGTGAGGAGAACAATATCATTACGCTCTGTATGCCGCCTTATTCTTCCCATTTACTTCAGCCCCTTGATGTCGGATGCTTTGGGCCGCTTAAAAAGGCATATGGTCGAGAGATAGAGCTTTTGATCAGAAGGTCTATAACCCACGTTTCCAAGACCGAGTTCCTCCCGGCCTTTTATGCCGCTTTTCAAGCTACTATGACCGAGAAGAATATCAAGGGGGGTTTTGGGGGAGCCGGACTTGTTCCTTTTGACCCGGAAAGTGTAGTCTCAAAGCTTGATGTGCAGCTACGGACTCCAACGCCTGCCGAGGAGGTTGCCGAACCCTCTACCCCATGGGTTTCAAAGACCCCAAAGACAGTCCTTGAGGCTCAATCTCAGTCTGAATTTCTCGAGAGACGAATCAGAAGGCATCAAAGCAGCTCTCCAGAATCAATTCTAGAAGCCCTTAAGTCTCTTTCTAAAGGAACTAAGGTAGTTATGCATGAGATGGCGCTGATGAGGGCTGAGATCCAAGACCTTCGACAGGCAAATGAGGTACTTAGCCGGCGGCGCCGGGCAAAAAGAACCCGCCTATAGAATCGAGGGAAGGTGACTATAGAGGAAGGGAGGGGATAGATTGATCAGATGGATGTAGATATGCAGGTAGTGACTGAATTATCGAGAAGTGGTGGTCAGGGAAGGTCGGCGCGATCGGGGGTTCGGCGCTGTGGCATATGCGGCAAGACGGGATATAATGCAAGAATATGTCAGGAAGTAAATGAGACCTCTGGAGAAGAGCTTAGTAGCTAGTCCCAATTGATTTGCTGGGCTATCATGTTTTTATTGCGATTTATCTTAGGAAGGTTGGGATTTTTGGTGCACATGCTTATCTGGTGCATATGCTTATTATGCATATTAGTTTCTTTTAATTTATTAAAAAAGAATAATATAAGTGCTTCTTATTTCTATTCTTTAAGTTTAAATGCAATTTATTAAAATTCTGCTTTATAGTCTAAGGCTAATTTAATCTATTAATGCTTTTTAATTCTTTATTTTACTCTTTCTTTCTTATTTATTATTTTAAATACTTAATATAAGATTTATTTAAAGTGCTTAAAACTAATATAGATCTTATAGGCCTAAGTAGATATTTTAATAAGTTCCTTAATAATATATTTTTATATAAATAATTAGAATTATTAAGCTATTAATTGTTTAAAGCATTCTGCTATATACTAGACTTTAATATTTTCTTTTATAAATTGCATTAAATAATACTTTATAAACGCGCATATCTAGGTTAGGAATATAGGTAGTTTATTAAAAGTACTATTAAAAGATTTAAGAGGCATTAGTTGAAGAATCTCTTTTTATTTCTTTTCTTATATAGCTATGGTTGCTATTTTAATAATCTTTTAGATTTAGTTATAGTAAGCGGCTGCCTAACTAATCTAAGTATATTGTTACAACCCCAGTAGTAAGAAGCGGTCAGGACCGGCAGAACACAGCCCCACCAGAACATAACAAGCCAATGTTATGTAACAAAAGGATCTAACAGTGGAACTCGCACAACCAATCAAAAGAGGATCACGTTCTAACGGATCACGACGATCCAGGATCGCGGTGATCCAGGATCACGGTGATCCTAACGCCACACGATCCAACATAACATTCCATAGTATATAAAGGACTACAGTCGTTACCTTTAGATAGATATACCACCAGCTATCAATACAACTTGATTACCTGAAGTACCTTGAAAGCATCTCATTTTACTTCACTATTATCAGACGTGACATTTATTGTTCAATCTCTATTCGCACCTAACTGTCTGCCAACATAAACCCGTTCGGTTTAGGTTACCCTACAGTAATAGTCAGACCGTCACATTACTATATTTATAATTTATCAATTAGCCGCAATAAAGGTCTAGTCTTTTACTTTAGGTAATATATTTTTAAAAACAGAGAGTATATTTATTTATAAAGAAGTAATAAGGCTATATCTTAGGGATCTTTATTAAAAGGTACTACCTATAAAAGGCTTAATAATCTCTCTTATATCCTTTATAAGTTTAAGGCCCTTACTATAATGAAGGCTCCTTAGAATAGCTTATATTAAGTTACTTATTAATATCAGCTATTATGGTCAAAATACTCATAACGGAAGCATAGAATGACCTATTTACTTCAAGAGCAGAGTCTCTGTCATTGTTGGGCTATACATGTCATGTTGGTATTCCATTATGTGGGATGAGAGCGTACTGACATGGTCGTCGGGTACGACGACAGGGGCTGGAAGGACTGTGGCTTCAGTCATTGTGTGACTTCTGCGTTGGACTGGAATGCAGTCGATCGGGAATTGTCTCAATCGTATAGTGAGGGGTGAGTCTTCCTAAGTAATAATAATCCTGGTCGAATATGAAGAGATCAGGTTACATTTAGCCAAGAATCCTTGTTACCATGTGACATGGCATGCGAGTTCCCAGAGCCCCCAAAAAACAAATTTCACTATATGAGCTCCAAGCCCTGAAGAAATCGGATAAATCTTCTTCTAATAGCCCTTTTTACAGTATATGCGCATTCCCCACATGTAGTCTTATGGAGAGATTACCTCTGACCACGACTTATTCCAACCAAGCTCTTCAGTTCTCTCTACGGGGCTGTACTAACCAAACCCTCAAGTACCGCAAGACTCGGCGGCTACTGACAACGTTTCCTCTTTGAAGGAAGCAACTGCAATAGTAGAACTCAGGTTTGCGTCCTGCTGAAGCTGGGGAATGAGACTGGGCGACCATCGCTGATCCCGCCGTTTCACTGATAAACCGCAGTCTGCCCTAACGAACCCAAAAGCGAGGATCCGACTCTGTCACCCCTGCCAACCGGAGCGAGTACTTTTTGGTGGCCCAGCACATACCGAACATCTGTTATCGTCTAAGAAGGAAGTATACGACCCGACTTGTGCGACTCAATACCGTCTCTGCCGATTTTACAACAGTCCTCCAGGTGAGGCTGGTTTGGAGTCGCAAACCCTAGCACCAAAGCGGAAGTTGTATACAATAAATACAACGCAATACAATCTATTACGCCCAGCGGCTTGTGTTGGCTCGAAAGGGCACAAGTCACTGGCTGACACATACATACATTGCCTTTTTGTCGTCCTCACTTCCTCAAGCCCATGATATGCCACACATTGCTCAAATTGTTCCCCGCCTTTCATTGCTTTGCACCATCTGAATTGAAATCCATCTCCTAAGTACATACCACGTCCATTCCTCAATCGTGGGTTTTTTTGTTGCTCTGCTGCTCCCTGCGTTCTTCCGCGTGTGTTGCTAGTGAAACAGCTTGAAGGCCAATTCTTCAAGTATCTGTTGAACAAGTGCAGGGTTGTCATGTGCAAGCAGGGGTCCTCTAAGATTGCGCGCGTAAAACAACCAGCCCCTTTGGAGCTGATTTTTGGACAGACAGCACTGAATAGAATCAATCTAGATCAATGAACCGAATATACGTAATGTCTAATAGTATCCAGTGGTCTATTTGTGGCGGCCGAGGCGATGTCCGCTTTCATGGCACGGGGTGTTCGTATTTGGTGCGAGTGGGTTAGTAAGGATGATCGAGTAAGATCTTTGGCATCTAGCTTCAATATTGTGTGTCGAATCGACTTGTGGCTGTTGCAAATTTTATTGTCGCTTGGACTTCTTGTGTATTTGACATCCACCTTACCTTATGTGATGGTGACCCTCCTCTTAGGTAGAATGAAATGTTCCCTCTCAGTGTCTCGTTACAATGCAACATCTCAGTCCTATGTGCTGTCTATGTTCTGCATCGAAATAGAGAGCGCTCGACCGTTGATGCCACTTGTCCACATACGCAATGCTACGATGCTACTACCCTTATCTGGAAGTGGCATTGGTTCTATCTAGCTATGCCTAAGCTGCGCCAGCACGCTGGATTCTCTCATTGATAAGCCATCATAAAGCAGTCGAAAATGTTTTCCTAGGAGTGCAATGTCAACATTCTTCGAAATTTTCCAGCTTTATCTCATAGCCGTCTGCTTGTAGCTGGTTCGATCAAGGTCGTCGATCGCATCCTGGGAAACTTCCAGGCGATCCTATCATATTGATGATTGAGGAACAATATAAGCTGTTGACATTTATGACCTACTATGGATAGTCGAGACTTCTCCCTCTTGGGTGAATACAGCGGTGCCAAAAAAAGGGAAAGAAGGGATACTAAACTATGCTCATTTATGCAATTATCTATTACATGAGTAGAGTAACATAACGATACAATACTACTCTAGGTAAGCTGCACATGAATATTGAACCAATTGTGTCTTTCCTTGACAAATCCCAATGACACTATGTTGGGCTGATATTAAAAATGGAATACTATCTCGTTTAATTAGCAGCTCTCCTTTCCACATATCCCTTGTGGCAATCCGGTACAACCATCTCATCATCCTCCCTCACCCGAATCGCTACTATTGACGCTGCCCTGGATATTCCAAGAACGTTCGTTCTTCATCTGTAGAGCGTCAGTCGTTGAGCCTGCGTCGCCCACAGCTCGTGTTTTTTCAGTCGCGCGGAAGAAGGGATGATTGGTGTGAAGAGTCCGATTTTGACAAACATATCCCATCGGAGTATGCATGATATTGAGCGTTTGGCGTCGGTATGTTAGCCACTCTATGAGAAATTTTAGACATCGGTCTGCATAAATGCCACGCCCAACCGAAGTTCTCGAAGTGTCCTGTTGCCGTGGCACTTTTCCGGAACAAAAGACGGGTTGAGTATTGTTTAATCCCAGCCAAGTTAGTAGTGGTTTGTATTCATCATATTGAAAGTATAGCCGTCCGGCAAAAATGCCAAGCTCGATGGTGAGCCAAGATGGTATGGAGAGCTTCTTCGTATCCAATGTCGGCATGGTAAGGAAAGTGAGTGTGTTGAATAACTGCATGGATTTGGTGACTGGGGCAGCATAAGAAATAAGGGTTACCTTGGGCTTGTCAACCTTCCGCAATTTTTGGATGAGAAGCTCCACCTCTCCAGGTGTCGTCGACGATCAAGGCTGTTTCTGTTACTGTGCTCCAAAGAACCCATTCAACGGGTCGCTGCTGATATTAGCTCATGATTTATTGGGGGGCGTTTTGGCAAATAACTTACTTACTACAACGTCAAGGTCCTTAGCGAACCGGTTCTTCTCGACGGTCCTCGAGAACTCGTTCGAGACGAGGAGCTTAGAATAATACGTTACCCTTACTCCATAACGACGTCCGATGTTTGCCCTACCGATGAGTTCAATAGCCTGGATGAATCGCTCTCTTGGATGTCGTTCCCCAGTTTTTACAAATTCGACCAAAGGCTTGTCAAGACCAGAGAATGAGAGAGGGGCAAAGCGCATAGGGTTCTGCTTCTCACGTATTTGATCAACCTCGAATTCAACCTCCCGCTCCTGTTGACCTCGTGGAACGCCGAAGAAGAGTCCAAACCCGAAGCCTCCGCTGGGCTCAGTGACTGACGGCGTAGATTTACAGTCATCTCTTGCAGACAGAGTTAGTCAAAATGCGTAGTCGATGCACCGAAGGAAGATGGTCCTGGGCAGTAAAGATCTTCTAGCGTCTGTCCTTCCCGCTGCCGTATAACTTCTAACAGACGGACAGTCTTATTCTTGTCACAAGTAGGTTCGGCGTATGTCCACAAAGCGTTCGTCCGACGGCAGAAATCGAGCCCTTGGGCCACATGAAGCGACATAATACCCTAAGCAGCTCTACAGCTCTGTTCCAGTAGCCATGGAATAACATCGGAAGTTGTTACCGGTGACGGTTGTGATTTGCTCTCTAGATCCTTATCCCTCAAGGATATGATGCTCTGGTATACTTCAGGAGGCGCCAGGAATGCGACAGACTGGGTAGAGCCCAGCTGCCTTAACCTCATTGCGGCTAAGACGGTCAGTGATTTTCTGTAGTGCTCTTGAATGGGTACTCACCTTGCACTGTTTGATCTTTCGTCCGACCAAGGCCTATTGTTACGGCCCCTTTGGCGTGTAGCGGCAGCTGCAAATCTGTCCCGCACGTATGAGCTTCGTCAATGTAGACGACACATTCCGTCAGGTTTTCAGCAAAAGAGCTAGCAACAAGTGGTACAGGCTCTTTCTGAAACCGCGCACGAACCATGACACGGCTATTGCGATCGAAATATACTGCCCCTTGTGCCTCGGGAAAGACCTCAAGCCAGGCGGCAGCTAGATCTGCATTTTCCATCTCGAGAATATAGGAACCTGCGTCTATCAGGATATGTATGCGCTCATTGCGAAGGAGTTCTAGCAACCCCTTCTCGTTCAGATGCCGGCCGTCGCTGTCCGTGGCTCGGTAACACTTTTGGTTTCGCGGGTGCAGGAGGTAGCTCAGAACTTCTGCACTTGTTTGTAGCAGCTCCGGCAAATCGTCTTGTTTGGTTGTGTGAGGAAGCAATCTCTTGTTGTCGTTGGTACCGCTAAAACCTGTTGTCAGGTTTTGGGAGGATGCGTCCTTGTGCAGAAGGGGAATGTCCCATCCGGAGGCCTGAAGCTTGGCGCCGAACTGTTTTGCATGTGATGGGAAGGCAAAAGTGTTGAGAAAATGGTTCAACACGTCCCTATTGAACCTTGTGTGACACCACAGCTCTTCTATCTGTGTCTCTTCCTCCGGATCCAGTAGATTCCAGTGTTGCAGGCCAACAGGGAGCTTGCATGAATAAATCAAGCGTTCATAGAGTGCGACCGGATCGTCAGATCTAACAATATGCTGCAAACACCGGAAAACTTGAAGCTTTGTCAGGCCGGTCTGGTAAAAGGCAAGGCATGTAAGGACTAGCGCAGTGTCCGGATGGCCATACTCTGCGGTCTGTGAAGGAACGCCTTTGGCCTCAAAAGGGACCGCAATAGGTGCTCTTCGTGGATGGAGACCATATTGCACATTCCACCGTTTCTTTAGGCAAGCAACCAGTATGTGCTGCGAAATCAGGCCCCGAAGCAGATGGATGGTTTTCCAACCAAAGATGTCGTCTTTCAGTAACCCGGTCACACTCTTCCAAGTAGAAGACGGGACGTTGGCACCGGAGATAATTGACCGGATATTCTCAATATCGCGATAACTCGTCGCGTCATGGAGCTGAAGCTGTGAAAGTTGGCCGTTGCAGATGTCGTCAATAAGAAGTGCGTTGAGTCTTTCCTCCACCTTGCCGTCTAGGAAGTGGATGATGGGATAGCCTTGGTGCCGTCGTCTGACTTCGACACTGTCCCCGACCTCAGACTAGAGTTGATCGAGGTGACCTTCTACAAGCGCCAGGAGTTCCTCCACGACTTTCCATCGCTGAGGATGGCCATCCACAGCCGTAGGTACACCACTCGGATAGATCAACTGAGTTTTGGTCGAGAGGGTAAAATCGGACTCATCAAGGACATCACGGCACGTCTTTTCCAACCACTTTTGAATCTCTGTCATCTTTCCGGCTCGTTACATATCGCCATCAACCAGCTGCTGAAGTCCGCTCAGCTTGAAGGACAAGATGTGCCCTGGTAAGCAAAGCATGACACCTCCTGATGCAATTGCGCTTTCGTGAAGATTTTGAAATAAGTCAAGGGCATCCTTCTCAGTGGGTGATCGTCGAGTAAATAGTATATGGCAAACAGTACGCCCAACAAGTCCTCCAAGACGAGTCTGGATCACCTGAGCTGTCTGCAATAGAAGGGCACGAGGCACTATCAGCCTGCATAATCTTGTCTTGTCTGCCAATTCCGTTTCAGCCATGGGCAGAATACAAGAGGTTTTTCCTGCCATCTGATGTTAGCTGTTGATCAGAAGATATCATGAATAGATAGAGATAAAAAACTTGGCCCATATTCATCTGGAGAACGGAGTTAGCCATAGTCATGGGTAATATAATGGCTCTTGCTACTTCGATTTGTGGAGGCCGAAGGAGCATGTTATTGTCGATTTCTAAAAGAAGCCACTATGAATGATCCAGGGGGCACCAGTTAGTGCGGCCTCTATGTTTTTGTTCCTGACGCAATCTTGATTGGTCGTCGCAGAGCATTGCGTCTGTCATCCGCAGGAGCCTCTGTAGATGAGTAATGGAAACGCCATACTCTACTATCCTTTTCTTCATTTTAACGCCAATGAGCGGTTTGTTGCAATTCCTCAGCTGCTCGAGAAGCGTCACCGGGGAGATGCAGGGCCACAAGTTGCCACAGTTGAGCCACAGGTAGCCAGCCGAGTTCCGAGAAAGCGACTCTCGAATGTTTTCTTCGTGTTCGTGTATAATACGACGGGAATTGAAGATCTCTTGGGCAACATCAAAAGCATATGGCTGGCTGTTTGATG
This sequence comes from Fusarium penzigii, assembly GCA_013623535.1. Classification (NCBI taxonomy): domain Eukaryota; kingdom Fungi; phylum Ascomycota; class Sordariomycetes; order Hypocreales; family Nectriaceae; genus Fusarium; species Fusarium penzigii. The sequence continues at coordinate 62,990 of JABFFC010000097.1, forward strand.
CCGTAGCCAAGGTTTCGTTTCGAAGCAAAGCCATGAATGACGCTTGAAGGTCGTTACCGTATTGCTGTCTCATGGGTTCTGATGACGAGGCAAATCTCGTCATGATGTCACTGAGCTTCTGAAGCTCGTTCTTAAGCGGTGAGGGGGACTTCCACTTCTCTTGTGGTGCACAATCGGCAATTTCACTTGGCTGGTCTTCCTATTCTTGGTTGTATACTTTAAACGCTGCGCTGCTTCCAGTATGCTGAGGTTTCTCCAGCATCAAGCCACCAGTCAAATGAGGCACAGGATGCACAGTTTCAATACTATATGCAATTTCTTGTGCTTCGGTCGCCGGTTTGGAGCTCCATATTTGAAAGTGCTCTGTTTCTTCGTCCACTGATTGTTGCTGTCGTATCACCTCGGCAGCCCGATCGATGGCGAGCAGATACTTTGATAGCTCAAGATTGTGTGACAACCTCTGAATTTCCGGGTTCACACAATTCCAGGCTTTACGCATGTCGACGTATCTGATGTCCATCGACCTGATCGTGCCTTTGAACTCACTGAATGAATCAAGCCGGCGAGGCCAGGTGTCCAAGATATGATATGCGATTCGTGATGCCTCATCCTTCCGAAATCTGTGATACTGATCAAAAGTGATATTGTTTCGTTTTGGTCGGCGAAGTAAATCATAAGTGGGCTGTTCGGCGAGTATCAATGATTGTAAGACATCTCTTGAAGGCCTCTCGAAGATGTGAAAGCTAGCGAATAGAGGATGTTCAGGAGCTTCAATGAATCTCAGCTCAGCATTTTTCTGCAGTGCCACCAGCCACTGTATGACTTTCATGTCGGCCTTTCTGTCATATACTAACAAGGCAAGTGGGAAATATACATCGTAGGTGTTTAAATCATTTGTCTTTCGGCATGTTTCGACTAACGGACCCCACAACTGTGAAACGTCGATATCTAAGATGGCTGCAACGTCTTGGTAACAGATATCTCCGAACCCTCTGATCGAGCCCCATTTCTCCAGGATAGGCGTTAGCTGCGGGAGCTGGGTGGTCCCCGTCTTAAGCTTCCGCAAGGCGAGAGCAGTCTGATAGACTTGGCAACTTGCCTTGCTAGCCCAGACTCGCTTGTCAGGAGAGAAGTACGCAGCAGATTCAGATTTTGTCAGGACTGTGACATCAGAATCGAAAAATATGCGCTCGTAGAGTTGTCTTCGGATACGGCCGCGACTCCGTAATATTTCTGAAGTGGTACTTCTTTCTACACTCTGGTCATCTACTGTATAGGTGTTGGCGAAAGTTTCCAGTCTTTGCGATTGAAGGCAAATCTGGTCAACTAACGAAGCCAGATCCTCATGCTGAATTGTCATGGTCAGGTTACGATCCCATTGAACTCGCTGACAGATATCAATGCCTGAGGGAGAGAAGTGTCTCTGAGGGGTGAGGGCCCTGAGGACCGATAGGAATTGTTTAGAGAAACCTTTCAATGGAGTCCACGGCTGACTGCGAGCTGAGAGTAGAGCGTGGCGAGCCTCTTCCGTTCCAGTACGGCGAGTGAGTTCATCGGGCAGGGGAAATGATGTCAACGCATGCAACGTTGCCTTGAGATATAGGAGGGCAGGTTCTGGTGGACAGTCGAGCCTGCCGAGCAGTTGATTGACGGCAAATCTTGCGTATAGCCCATGATTGACGATGTTTACAACCACATGAATCCCTTGACGCTCCCAACGCATCTCTCCGGTAGGCACTATGACGCTCTTGCGTTCAGTGTTCTTCACATCACGCAGAACGACCTGACTGGAGAGCCCATAGAAAGTACCGATGTCTTGCTGAGGATCTACCTCTGCCCTAAGCTGCGGACATTCTAGCAGGCCTTTATCGTTAACAAAGAAGCGGATTTCGAGTCGTTTCATCTCAACTGATAAGGGACCCCTGGCGGGTTGGTAAACCGTCAACTACCTGATGTCTTCAAAGCCTTGGAAGATGCCAGAGATCTGCCTACCAACCTTCGACTGCGGTTCAACAAGATGAGTGCCTGCGCTTGGCTTCCCAAACCTGGTCCGAGTGCCTTGATTCCTAACAGCCCTACGCCGTCGGACGTCGAGTACCCAGTTTGAGAGCTTCGGTTTCCAGATCTTTGGTTTTCGGCGCATCTCGAGCTTCCCAGTACTCAGGTTCAGCCAGTGCACGCAATCGTTGATAAGCCCCGCCGGAAGATCCCAACCTGCGGCGCCTTTGAAGACGTCCCGTGGCACATGTTCCAGTAGAGAGCCCCGGAAAAAAGCTCGAATGACTACCCTGCCATCCCTAAGACCGAAATGAATATGGTGTTGCTCTATCTCACTGACAAGCTGATAGTCCAGAAGATTTGATGGGCGTGTGAGCAAGTACTGCTCCTGGAAAAGTTCTCGGATCGATGAATCTGCTCTCATTTCGAGAGGGAGCCTCCCAAGAGGCTTCCCGTCGACGATCAGATGCCCCTGCAACACATGATAATGCACCACCTGTGAAGCTGTCCATTGTGTCTTGTCAATGTGTGAGGTGATCCACCAGGCATTCGATTGCGAGAGAAATTCCCAAGAAGAATAGCATCTTTGGTTGAGCCCATCGTCATGACTCCATGTCTCGTTGATGGCTTTCTCTAATGAAGCATGGTGCTTCTCGACTGATTTCTTGATGATATCCCGCATAAGATAGGTTGCACATATGTCCTGAACAAACAGACGTCTCAACGAGGAAGGGAGCTCATCAAAATTGATCAGAAGGTGTTCTTGAAGTGCTATCGACGCTCTGAAGAAGCATTGCGCATCATCGCCCGACAAACACTTTTTGTCATCTTGACCGTCCAAATGAACCGAAAATGTTTGACGGCAGAGTAGAGCAGCCCAAAGAGCAGAAGATGCAGCTTTGTGGGCATTTTCAGCATCCGAGGCTGGCCTGACCTCATGTCGTAGTTTCACCATCCACCCAGTGGTGATGAGCCGGATCTTCGACAGCAATTCCCTAGCCCTTGACTTGCTAAACTCGGGGCAGAGATGGCAGAGTCGTAAGCTGAGGGTGACGATAGAACTCATGCAGTGGAATTCCCTCCAGTTTGAAACTAAGGCATCTAGCAAGATGTCAAGCCGCTCGTGGAGTCTTTCGCAGAAGGCTGAATCCATAAATACTGAGTGCACTTCACGGAGAATTCCTGGCTCTAAAATGTCAGGTCCTGCTTGAAGAGCCAGACGATTGAGAAGTGTGTTCGTAGCCTCGCTGCTGAAATTCATATTGGAAGATGCCAGTTCCACAAGCACCACCAGCCATCGCCGACCACGTCCAGACACGGCTCGCTGAAACGCAGAGAATTCGTGCACGGACATGTTAGTAGGGCATTTTTTCTCATTAGCCAAGATATCGTATGAAGAAGGGCCGTGTAAATCATGTTCAGGCAGTATTTCGGCATCGTCATATGGGTCGGATATGCCCTTCGGAAGCCAAGGACCTAGGAGATGTTGAAACCAGGGAGTTTTTGGCATCTCATCAGCCCAAATACCAGACGAGGTATCATAGTATGATAACTGGGCTCCAAACGGAAATAGTACCTCGTTGAGTTGCTTCGGTAACTTCATTTTGCCATAATGCGTCGCCCGGAATGACTTCTTGCGAGATGCCAGCGTGATTGGACTTTTTTCATGTGTTTTGTGCATGGCCCCTCTGTTGTAGAATCCCTTCAGCTGATGCATTTGCTCCAAAAGAAGCTCTGGCGAACTACTTTCGTCCGCGTTGACCTGGCTTCCCAACACGCATAGTTTCCAAGTTGCTGTTCGATATGCAGCGAGATATTCAGGGATCAACAGTTCATACAGGATGGCGGCTCGGTGTGCTTGCTCGGAGCGCTTGGTAGCCGATGGAAGGTAAGTTTCGTGGACATCGATCTTCAGCTTTCGCCGACAGCGCCCTTTCCAGCATTTCTTGCAACCCCTGACGTCTCTTTCGCCATTTGGTAATCGACCACAGGTGCATGTCAGATCCTTCTTCGATTTGGAGAGTTCATTGTATTGCTTCATCAAGCTTGTCAGCTCTGACGATTTCGACTCCCTAGCTCTTTCTGAAGCCGCGTCAATCTTGTCCCCCATGGCTATCATCTGTTCTCCAACCTTAATTGATGAGACAAACTGCATAGGGAACGCATGGGATCGTCGAGGATTGCCAAAAATGGTGCCATGGTCTGCTCTGCAAGAATCAATACGAGCGCCAATGTACTGCTGCACGCTACTCAGTCGTTCCATCTCTTTCATGGTAGTCAGGCATAGGACATCCGGAGATCTTGGGGCAAACCCTGGATGGAAATCCTCGAGCAAAGGACATGCTTCCGTTGCCGCTCGGTCTATGGCCACCCAAAGTTCAAACAACTTGAGCAGATATTGACTCATTAGGAGACAGTCGTTCTTGTAGGCGTCCCCAGCTTTGGCTAGTAAGCTGACCATGCCCTGCGACAGCTCAATGCATGCCTTTTCTGGGGATTGTGGTAAATGAGAAGCTTGCTGCATCACCCGACTCTCGTGATCGATGATTGAAGTGTACTGGGCGGCAAGTTCGTTGACCTGGGAGATGGTACCTTCTCCTAGCATGGGGAAACCGGAGGAAGCTGCACGAGATGAAGCATCGAACTTCTGCGACAACAGATTTTCGAGGGCGAGACGGCTGTTAGGCAAAGCCAGTGATAGGTCCTTGTCTGACGCATGGCGTAGGAGTAGCGGAATCTGTCTCCTAGAGCGCATTTTATGGTCATCCCAGAGAGCATGAATCTGCTTTGTTGCGTTGGTTATAATAGCTCCAAAAACGCCCTCGGTAGCCGCAGACAATTCATCGTAAGCCAACCGCAAGGGTCCTGAACTGGCCAACCTTTCGGTCTCAAGCTTGGCGAGACGACGGCATAACTTTGCTCGTAATACCAGTGTCATCTCTGGATGTAACACGGAAACACAGTCGCGGAGAAGATTGGCCAGGAACGCACAGATGATAAACTTGTAGTACACTCGGCCAATTTTCTGGTCACGACCCTCAAAGAGGCTCGACAGAAGTCGCTCGACAGAGACACGCAGAACCAGCCAGTACGGTGAGCGCCTCCAGGGGACTTCAGACACATCTAGAACAACATCGTCACGAATCTTCTTGCGAATGCGACGAACCGTCGCCTGCTCGCCCAGACCCTCTAGCAGCGACATGAGCATTTCGTTGATGAGAGCGGAACTGGGACAATCGCGCGTCTCGACAATCGCCTGGCCTCCCTTAGAAGCTCGTGCCGCAAACTGGTCAAAGGACTCGCTGCTTGCTTGTTCCAGAGAGTGCGACAAATTCTCCAGGAAGGACGAATGATTGAAGACGTCAAGGGGAACCATGACTGCGCGAGCAGGAAAGTCCCATGTAAGCGCATGGCTTGCGTTGAGAACATCCCGAACCGGTGCAGCCGTTTGAAAGGCTTCAAAAACCACACTGTCGCTCCTTCAGGCTAGCATTAGCTTTACTCCATAGCTGACAGATCTTGAAAGAGCATTAAACACGTACTGAGTATCAGGGTGGACCAGGATAGCTGCATTCTGCTGCCTGATGTGCAGTGCAAGCCATGCGTTACCTTCAGGGGCTGTAAGAGCTTTGAATGCATTCAGTAGGTTCCCCTTTTCCAAGAAACCTTGTTGAAGAGTATTTATTGCCTGCAAGGAATTGTCCAAACGATTCCAAACCACCCCATCACCTGTGTGGTGAAGTGTTGTCAAAGCATGCCTCAGTCGTTGTCCGAAGCCCTGTACCAGCTCGGCATTGTCACCATCAAATTCTCCCGGCAGCTGAGCAGGAAGAACAACATGGTGAAAGAGGGCTTCCAGGAGGGATGACCCATCAGTTGTCATGATCTCAGAGATGTGATAAGACTTTAGGTAACGGTAATAGATGTGGATGACTTCTAGATTGGAACGATTCTTGAATAAGATATGGATTGGCATTGACTGAGAGTAGGAGGAGTAAATTCCTGACTTACAGAATGGAGGGTGTCACACTACCTTGGGAATCTTACCGCTAACGAAATAGAATCTTGACACGACTCTTGCCTCCCAACACAGGATGGCCTCCCGCATTAGCAGGCAAAACGTAAAACGGAACTGCTGCAAAAGTATGCGGAACCGACCAAAACAGCACCTCGTTCCCATGGCTATACTGTCTTTTGTCACGCCACGCTGCGCTGACCCTGCAAGTACGCCGGTGGATGATGTGCACTGTTGGGCATCGTTGCAGGCTGGCGGATAACAAGAACCAACAAGTGAGGGGAAGAACACGCGTTCTGAAACAACTTTTATCGTTGTGGGAAGCCAGAAACACCAATGAGTAAGAACAACTGATGCTGCACTAGGCTACCTGACAGATGTAGAGCTTGACAATTGCGATCGTAGGTCTTACTCGATGTTTAGTGTTAGCATCATGCATATTACAACACAAGTTCTGTTATGGTCCACACCTTGACCTACAATAGGAGCAGCCGCTGAGGCGATGGCCTGGCGTGTCTGGAAAGTTGATTGCCGATGTAAAAGCCATCTGCAGAAGTGAACCCATCTAATCAGGCGGTCACGAAGATGGTTGTCATGAAGTGCACTTATGCATGCTTCACACAGTTTTGCTCGAGCTTAGCTGAGGAACAATTACTAATTAAGACAACAACATCATTCATTTTGCTCCCAGTGCAACCGGATATACGCATTGCAACATTGATGTGGACTCCCAGGGTAGGCGTGGATAATGATTGGCAAAGCTGATAAGAATCATAATAAGTCAGCATAAGTCGACTTTACCCCGCTCATGTGACTTTTGCCATACGACATCTTCGTCTGACAGGATGAGACAAGACTACAGACAGTTAAATCATCAGCCCATGCTGTCTCTCTGAGTAGACCAACAACCAACGTCTTCATCGTCGTTTGAAACCCCGGACCAGACTTGGTTTTTGTCGCGACAGAAAATGGGGGAATGTTCGTCCACATCTCTTGTTCCCGATTCCCTCGATGTCAACTCCGACTCAACCCGCCCGCGACAAAACCACGAAGTTGACAATAACAGCTTGAGCAAACCCTCCGAAATCACCGAGGTAACCGAAGACGCTATCGGGTCGAGCGTAACCCTCTACGATACGGTGAAGACATTCGGAAATCAAACAAAAGCTAAATGGTTGAAGGATGAACTTCATAAGCTCAAAGATGCGCTTGAATCATTAAAAAACTATGTGAAAACCGATGGCGAACCCTTTCAACGGCTCAAGGAACCTCTGCGCCAATGCTCCGCCGCTAGCAAACACTTCACAAATTTCCTGAACATTTGTCCAAAGTACTCAGATCCTTCGGGCTCCCCGCGAATAAATTGGGCCGAGCTTCGCTATCTGGGTAGTGACGTGGTTGAGTTCGCAAACAGGCTAGCTGTGTACAGAGCAATAACCAAGATCGCTCTAGAGGATGCCAAACGGTATGTAGATTTTATTTTACCGCTAAGATCGTATTGACAGTAGGAATGTGTCTAACGTGGAAAATGTATAGGCGAGACTTTAGAAGGACTGTAGATACGGACGTGCTGGTAAACATGATCAAGGATACACAAGCCGATCTGCAAACCCAGCTCAAGCATCTCGGACAGGGGCTTGGTTTGGCAGCTCCGAGAGAATCGGCCACATTGTTCAATACTGCCATCGATAACCAAACAACGCAAGATTTTCAGAACAGTACCAAGAAATGTAAAGCTTACTGCCACGAATTTCTGAAGCAACTTGACTCCAGAGTCATGAAGCTCGAGGTCGCTGACCTGGACGCACCATCGGATCAGAAGTCGACAACACCAAGCATCTCGACGAAGGACCTGGCTGACCCCCGTGCTCTGACATTGTCCACATTCGAAGACTGCCGCAAGAGGATCCGGGAAACATTGGCGCAACTGGAAGGTTACGAACAGCGTCAACATGACGAGGCATTTATGTTGACGCAGGTTGGTTTTGAAACAGATCGGAAGAGACTGCAGGCCGACGTGGCAAGCTTGAAGCAATGCCTCAAGTTTTGTGGGGATATTTTACAAACACAAAGAGCATCTCAGACTGCAACCCACAGGTTCGAAAATATTAGAGCAGGCAACTACAGCACGCAGGTGTGCATCATGACGAACCCTAGTGGCCATTTACGCGTCAGGGACGTGACGGCAGGTAATAACTCAGTCCAATTTTTCGGCTGTCCTCCTGGTATATAGTTGGGTGGACTTTTCGAGAAACAGTTCCTGGGAAGTTGTTGACAAGATGAATTAGAGAAGGGGATAGTCCATCTTAAACAGGAGAAATTATTTACTCAGGTACGAGCTATTTGTCATGCCGCGTTCCACGAGATAAAGGGCCCATTCGTAGGCGTAATAACTGCGATTTCCAACAAAAGATCATAGTACGAAGGCCTGGAGGAGAGACAGCGGTGCCTCATGGCAGCGTGCTGTCGTTGAAGTCACAAAGTTTTATGTTGAAAGGTTGAGAGCCATAGCTTAGTGACGAGAACCAAGACGGCTTAAGCTCGCAGTCACGAATCTTCAACGCAAATAATAGTTTTGTCATCATGCGAATCGATAGATCGTATTCTCGTAAGCGATTTCCAAGATTGTCCAAGGCCTGATAGATGATTTAAATGCGGTTTTACATGTATGTATTGTTTTTCGAATGTATCTCAAGGCCACCTTTGTCAATTAATCTCGCACTCAACTTGTGTGCCATTGTATTGTCGCTCTGTGCTCTACAGGGGTTAGATAGCGACCGTGACAACCAGTCTCATCGAAAGCCGGGCTTGGAAAACAGCTCACAAGCCAATGGGTTGTAGCAGAGGCTGTGTAGCTTTTCTTAAGTGAGATACTGTACCAGCTGTTTTCTTGTACAAGACGAAGAGAGGCATCCCTTTCTGTGGAGACTGACTGACCAATCAGATGCCACGTTATTCTCCCCATTTTTTAAACCAATGGTTGTGCTTCGCGCTACTTGCCTTAGGCCACAATTGCTGGGTATCGTTTTTGATTAAGAGGGCGGCTAATTGGGGAAAAGAAAGGCACAGTAGAAGAGGCGATAAACTCCGGCATATCGGACTGCTTCGACTGCGCTTTCACACGTCCGTACTGTATCGAGGTCTGGTAGACCCATGTTCCCTTCTGTTTCTTCATTCCTACACTGCCGCCAGCAGACACTTGCTCTTAGTCGCTTTACCGGTAACTACTTCTCACAACTGGTTCACGGCTGGTGCCAGCCACCAATCACTAGCCGCTCAAACAGAAGCGTTACCTGTACGAGGGGGTGTGTATGTAGGAGCACTGCAGCCCTGGGATCTCAACGGGGATGTCAACACTGTCCGCGGCACGAGGTCAGAGATGATTTGAACTGCGGACACTCTTCTGGACCCTTACAGGGATCGGGCATTTGCCTAGCCTAACACTTTCCTTCCTCAGCCATAACCAATCTTCACCTAACCTGTAGCAGCACCATCACAGTCTCCACGTACCTGTGGTAGGCGGTGCGACAGCATTACAGCCCTCGCTCTCATACCGTGAGCCTCAAAAAAACGGGGCACTATTTTCCTCTGGTTCGTGCACAAGTACTCCACCAGATGACCCCATCACGCCCGCAAGGCAGCAACCTTAGCGCTATAACCTATTTCTATATTACCGGGTCCCGACCGTTGGCTACACCTGTCGTCTATTTATACCAATCTTTATAGCGCTACAAGCGAACCAACGCAGAGTCCAGGCTGGGATTCAAAATGTGAGAAGGTTGTGGTCAGGCTGTAACCAGGCTGTGTGACCCCTTACAGGCTTTACGTGAGACAAGAATGAGACAAAACCTAACAAAATAACCCAGGCCATAAAGCTCACGAGTATGGCATGAAGCCAACACCAATAAAAAGACCTGAACTGAGACTGGAGGCCGTAGAGCGGAAGATGAGCAATGCCTGGGGGACGGAAAAGAGTCATAGCCTAATAGACGGAGTTGTCCCATAAAGCTGCTGCACTGTATTTTTTGACTTCTTTTTTGTTTCCTCTTGTCTCCCCCTCCTCCCTGCATTGTTTGTCATCCCAATCTCCAAGTCTGCCGCCGTGTAATGCACTTTCAGCGGAATTGCTTCCACACCGCAGCAAATATCCTGGTCAACACACGCCAACCACAACGCAGCAACCTATGCGCTGTGGTAATTACTAGTGTACTGATTGGGAGCCGCCAAGTACTCGGTGTCGGTGAACGTGTGAGCCAGTTAAGCCTCGAGATTTGTTTCTTAAAGGTACACGTGCATCCCCCACTTGGATCCCTACCAAGAAGCTCGCTTTGATCGCCTTTTATTTCAATCTAGCTCTTCAGTTTTCTCTTTGAGGCTGTACTGACCAGACTCGACGGCTGCTGACGAGATATGTTTGTTGTAAACAATGCAACTGTGATAGGGAGGTTTCAAGTGTGCGTCCTGCTGATACCCGGAGATGGCTCTGGGCGGCCATCGCGTATCCCGCCTTGCGAGGGCCAGTGCGACGGTAGGCTACCGGGTAATCGCTGTGTATGTCTGTTCTATCACTGACAAGTAGCAGTCGATACGAAAAACCCCCCCATGTCGAAGATCCGACTTTGTTTCCGTGGCCGGGAGGAGCGAGTACTCTTCGAAGGCCCAGCACATACCCAATGCCTGTTACCGCCCAAGGAGCAAATCGTCGGATCCGACCTCTGCGGCACGATACCGTCCTTGAAGATTTTGATGCAAAGTCCTTCGAGTGAAACGGGTTCGGGGTCGCAAGGCTCAGCGTTAGGGGAGGAGTCGTACATTCATGTAGAAAGCGATTGCTACCTTCGTTGCCGAGCACTCTGTCACTCTGTGAGGGAGTGGCAGCGTGAGCCACCATGCCACATCAGCCCGACCGGAGTTAATCCTTCGGATGAGATGGACCTAGAGATCCGCGATGCACAAGTTCGAAGATTACGACCACCCGAGACTTTGCTTGCCTCTGATTATCCTTCATCATCAATAGAGTCATGTTCCGATCCGCCCCCGGACGAATGGGTCATGATCGATCCTCCTGAACAGTCCACAGCGCAACCGCCGCCATCGCCATCACCAACTATAGACTTACGATCAGACACAGCTACCAGCGCCCACGACAAAAATTTCTCGTCTCATCAACAGTATCCTACAGTAGAAGGCGGTCCAGGCCATGTCAAGACTGACATTGCAGTAGGAGTCGACGAGGTTCCGTTAGCACCTGCGCTTGGAGGAGGAGAAAGAGACGGAGGTCTGACAATTATCGGAGGCCGTTGCGTTTTGAAGAGGGTCGAAAACCGCGGCGGCATTCAAGTAGTTGGACACTTCAGAGAGGAAACGCTGCAGAAGGTTATTATTCCTCTCGTCTCTGGATTTCGAAAACTGCAGTAAATACATTTTCTTGAAAGGTCAGCTTGCTGCGGCCTCGTCTACAATCTTCCTGAGAGATTCACTTCATACGTGTAGCTGGTGCTAATGGCAGTGGAGAGGTATTTGAAAATGAGAATAATGAGAACGTCCGTTCTTTCTCTACGGTCACAGCTTGATAGCCGCATCACATTTGACTAGAACCATCCGGAGCTCGGCTGTGAGCCTCTTGCACTGCTTTGGCCGACGTGCCGCGTCAAAGTGTTATGAGTCATCGTGAGCACAGTAGGTTTGTTATGTTGCAGTTCGGTAAAGGCGCTGAGAAGTTTCTGCTCCGCCAACTTATACGTAGACTGACTGAAAGCCGGCACGTAGAGTTCATTTCTCGACAAGGACAACTTTGGCTTGTGATGATCCGAGACTCCCTACCGTAGCAGTTCGCCGTACGGATGAAAAGCGAATAATTTTTAGTCGACCACCTGCGATCCCTCATACAGCAGGGACATTTACCAGCCAGGCACTGCAGTGCATTGAATGGTAGCATCTAGCTGCTACCCGGTAGAGCACCCAAAGTTTAGGCCTTCCCCGAGAGAATGACCGGCGACGATGATCAAGCTGATTTCCCGTTAATACCCGCTAGTTGGATAGCTAGGACCAGTTCAAATCAGTCATTTGTTTCTAAGCGTTCCCCCGATGCGAACACCTTACAGCCGTCTTTACAGTACCGAATCGCAGTGGTCTGTCCAGCTTCATTACACAAAGATGTTACCAGATTCCAGGATGGCGTTATTTACCTTACCAAACAAGCTACCTTCGACCTTGCAGTCTTGCGCAGCATGCACAACGCCTTGGGTCTTGTATCGCCCATGAAAACCCCGGAACCTGTACTCTCACCCTGGTTAGCAGACTGATCTATTATGTTCGCTTTGAGGCATTTGAGCTGTCCCTCCAATCAGTCAGCCATGGGTATACAAGGCCGCCTTATACGTGAGTTTCCATCTGTCGCAGTTGATGTATCAAGTCACGTCTTTGAGAGCAACGACTTCGGGTCGGCTATTGTCAAGTCTCTCGCCACGATGGACCATCAGGCAGTAAAAGAGACGAAGACGAAGATGAACAGGATCAAACTACTCACCATTATAGTGCCATAAAAGGCACTCTGACGGAAGCATTCTACACTTTCTCTGCGGAGAAGTACAATTGTCTGCAGGGCTCCATGACGCACATGGCAAGACCCCGCTAGACTATGCAGTCGAGATGGAACAAGCAGATGATGGTCCAAATCTCTTAGAACCAGACTGATGGATTCGGACAGTAACACTACTGTACCGACCACAAGAAAAACTGTAGCTAAGAAGCTCCTAAGTCGCTTAAGTGGCCCTGTATGCTTGTAATGTCTGCGCAAGCGTTTGCGACTGTCGTGGAGAATTGGACGCAGAGCGTCGCGATTCAAGTGAAAAATTCAATGATGACGATGACACTTGCTCCGAGCCACAACACGTACGAATAGTCACAGGGCCTGGTAGATCGAAGTGAAGATGTAGTCCTCCCAACCGAGAGTATTATTTTGTGGTTTGTTGGATCATTTAAAAAGTGGATTTAGATGCAACGTAAAAGGTTAAGGTTGGCAATTTAGAAGGTGCAGGATAAGCGATAATGATGTATCTTAGAAGTAGAGTGACATGCCGCCAGGCTGATGTCTACAAAGCTAGCTAGCACGGACTAGCGCGACACAAAATTAGGGCCCGTTTCGTGGTGGGCGTAAAAAGTCAAATTGGAGAAAGGGCCCATTTTGCATTCTTGAACCCTTGTTAAAATCTATGATTACTGATTGGTCCAAAACCGTAAGCGGGGGTCTATTCCTATCTAATGCTTGAGTGGCCCGGACTTACTATCAACCCGGTGGCGGGTCTCCTTCGGCCAGCAACGCATTTGAGACATCAAATAACCAATGTCTACTCTACAATGCAGCTTCGATATTGGACCAGCCATGCTGTCCGCGATCGTTGAACTGTTTCGCATGCGCTGGGCATCGTTCTTTGCCTATTTGTCCAGTCTGTGGGGTAGACTCCTCCAGTTTACTCTTTTCTCGAATATCAAAAGGCCTGACATAGAAAGTCAAAGCAATGCAGCCGAGAATGAGATTCACACGCCAGAACTTACAGAATTAGACACGAACGCTCTCAGCCTCAGTAGCAAGCAATTCCCTGTTGCTACTGATGACCAGTACAACCAAGTAAGACGAGCATTTATCGAGTCCCTCGACTCAGACGCGGTCTGTGCATTGGCATCAAAATACAACAATGACAGGTGTTGTCGGGTCGTGAACAGGGCTAGCGGCAGCTTTAATATTTGTTTCTTCATCGAATTTGACGCAGAGGAGCCGAAGTGGGTTGTTAGAATCCCCATCGAGCCCGCTGCAAACAATCATTGGGATAAATTGCTGAGCGAAGTGACGACTATTCAGTGAGTCAGGACCTTACACGAACCCGCTTCTCAACTCGCACTGATTTCTGCCCAGGTACCTGGAGCAGCACACCCCAATTCCAGTCCCTCGCGTCCGGGCTTATGGTCATAGCGCTGTGTTGACCAAGACTGGCATTGGATCTCAGATGTTTCTCATCACAGATCTCATTGAGGGTCACCCGTTGGATAAGACACTTTTACTTGTAACCAAGGAGGAGCACCGAAGAAAATTCTACTCCCAACTGATTGATATCCTCGTTGAGCTTCACAACCTCAGATTTTCTTCAATCGGCTCTCTGATGCCGAATCCTGATGACCCCTCGCGCCCTGTTCCGGGCCCTGTCATGTCCATGTCTGCCGCCACACTTCGCTTGCCTCCTCAGCCGGCCTTTACTTCCGCCAGGGCATACATGAAATACCAGTTTGACCTTGTGTCAGAGTTCTTCTCGCCTCCAGTCCGCGATCATACTATTGAGGATATTCGACAAGAGCTTTTTGCGCTTCACGGCTTGGAACGTATTTTCGACCAGCTTGTTGACCCGAAGCTTGACCGTGGCCCCTTCATCTTGAATCATCAGGACTTACGAAGTCCAAACATCATCGTGGATCAAGATCTGAATATCCGGGGCATAATTGACTGGGAGTTCTCAAGCACTGTTCCACGTCAAAACTTTACGCCGCCATCTTGGATCACGGGACATGACTCGGTCGAGACGAATAAACAAATGCACGCTGAGTTTCGCAGCGTGTTGGACGAGAAAAGCTCCAACAACAAACTCTGCGATCAGTTGAGAAGGGAGTGGTATACTTGCGAGCTCGATGCCAACTATACGGATATCAAGTTTTGCGTCGCTCACATACTACGCCATCCTACTGACGCCACAGACATATTTTATGACTTTTTGTCTCACAAGGTAATCAATCATCTATCTGATGATAACCTGGATGATGTAGTCTCTGAGTTCTTTAGTGTGCGTCCAGCACTTGCCTTGGACGCGCAACGCCGGGCGAAACAGTGTGAGCGGTATACTCAGAAATTGAAGGAAAATGGGCTATATGAGACCGAGCTAGATAAGATACTTGCCGAGTCAAAAGCTATAAAGGCAAAATACGGCTGGCAGTAGTCCTTACGAAATGTACACCTTTATCATTCTGTTAACTCTTTCTCTCGTTCCTGCAGCTCACGTATCTTCCGCCACATAAGTCCAACACTCTCTTCCTTTTCCGCTCGTCTGCGCTCATAGCCCTTCTTTTCTTCTTCCACAGATTTAACCTTAACTTTCTCTCGTCTCCTCCTTGCGCTTGAGGCACTACCTGACATTTGTTGAAGATCGAGTTGTTCGATCCTACTGATGAACTGAATGATTTCGTCCAGCTCTTGTTGCTCTTTTAATACGTCTGCCATTATTTCGCTAATTCGCTTTCTTATGTCGCTTAGTTCCTGGGGAGTGGGTTTCATAGTGACGGGTATCTTGTTGTGGGGTAGGATAGTGGCTGTGTTGGTGTTCTTGCTTCGGTGCTGCTGATATTAAGGTGAGCTGTCATGTCCTGAAATATGGTTGAAGTCGTACCTGCCGAGATGAAACAGAAAATTCGCTCTCGCGCTACTACGACTACGTCTCGCTGCAGTGTAAGCAATTAATGCTCAGTGACACGACTAGTTCAGGCTCAGCAAAAACCGGGACGAAGTTCAGGAACCCAGATAAATTGCTCGAGATAAGATGAGAAGTGAAAAAGTGAAAAAATAAATAAGCGTGAGACATGAAGGAGGTTTACGCTTGCTGAGATCTTCGCTGTGGCGAGCCAAAGGGTAGTTCCTGATGGAGAGTTGAATGTCCAGGTATCAAAAGCGGAAAAGTATTGAACCACTAAGCTAAGATTACTGTGGCCAGTCAGAACGAGCAGTCAGTTCCGCAGACACGTCACTAGACATATGCCTTTTTGGGTTTAAAGAGCGGTAAATAAATTGCCCTGTGGAGAATGGTACGGCATGCAAGCAAAATCCGAGCCCATTAAGCTAATCGAAAGTGTATCTATTAGGGGTACAGAACAGTTGAGCGTCATCATCCGACTTATCGGAATCGTCCTGAAAGGACCCCACTGTATCATTTAGCGTGCCTGCTGAGCGAATGACGGCACAGATATTGACAAGAAAAGAATGAGAGTAATTCGTTGCAAAATCGCTGGGGTCATAACCTGCGATTGAACCCCTTCAGTAAGCTCAGTGGATGAGAGCAAAAGAGGAGACGAGCCCAGGGGCAGCACTTCAGAAGATGGCGGCTGTCCGTCTACCTCGCTCGAGCGGTTTCGTACCATGGAGAAAGAATTTGTAATACAGCGCACACTATCACTGGCATTGATTGGCCAGGCTACGGTATGTACTCTAGAGTGGGTCACCACCGAGTGGCCACCTGTCCACAACTATACAACTTTATCATGAAGGAATAAGTCAACCAGCTGTCAACCATCTAATTTTGCTTCAATTGATTCCAGTTTTTGATCACGAATACTAGCGATAATGGTGATGAATTCATCCTAAGGAAAGCTATTCGTGAGGCTCGTGCGACGAATGCCAGTAACGCTGCTCGTGAGAATTAGGTTAGCCGGTCAACAATAACACGCCGACTTCAAGGTCGGGTATCTCGTCATGAAGCTATTAAAAAAACACAACGACTATCAGAAGATCAGCAGAATGACTATCTATAGAAGAAGCTAGCTTTTGCCGAGCCCAAGGGCAAGAAGGTTCAAAAGGATCCAAATACGGTTTTTACGGAATATGAACAGATTGAAGCTGGTCGTCAGGTAGCTGAGAAAGCAGTTGCTAATTCGCATCAACCTGACGAGCGCAGCATTGCAAACGACGCTCTCAAAATTGCACAGGCACCTTAAAATAGCATGTTTATTAACTTCCAGTTAAAAGAAAATATCAAATTGAAGCTATTTTCGTTGAGAAATTAACAAGTGTTCACATGTGGTGATTCTGAAGATGTGATGTTGGTGATGTGGCTAGATCGGGTGGCCACTCGATGGTGATCCACTGCAAAGTGCCAGATGCGTGCTTCGACTTGACGACTCTAGGCGCGGGGCGTCCATTATATGTGCCTGATGACGACCTTTCTCCAAGCCGATTCTGCAACAAGTGTGCTGGTAAAGAATCAACCTGCGCTAACGGATTCAAGTCATGAATGATGATTGCTGAGTCTCGTACAGAGGAGCGTTCCTGCACGGAGATTCGACTTCGCGGAGGAGGGCCAGGCGATGGGCAGAGCCAGCTACTCTATACCGGATCATCGCACGAGCTGATACGCCTACCTGACATGAACCAACTGTTCCCGGATGACAGAACCAGAGAGGCATGGACTTCAGCACCCATCCAGCTTATCACCACAGGAACTGGGCAGATAGATCGCATACACTCGAGCATGAACTCGAGCATGAGGATCAGAATCGAATGCGGCTGCTCAGAGGATCTTCAACATGCATTCGCCATAGTTACTCAATGGCGGGGGCTAAGGCTCACACGTTCTGCTAAAGAGGCACGGGAGAGAGAAGAGCAAGAAGAAGAACGAGATAAGATTCGTCCTGCTCGCGTCAAGCGGTTCGAGAATGGACATCCGCCCTCCACCGAAGCGAAGATCGTCAAGCCTGGATGTGACCAAGTTGACATGGCACTAGACGCTGGCATGGTGAAGCCCGTGAGCAATTTAACCAACCGAAAGGTCGAGTCCAATCCGCGCTTAGCTGAATTTACTCCATCAGTAGGACACGTCGTACCGGAAACGAACCTGTCCGTTCAGAAGCATGAACAAGGCGGTTTACAAGTAGCTGGGCGCGCATCGGATCAAGAGTTCCATAACGTTTTGAAGGCGCTATTTGGCCGCGAGAAGTAATCCGCCTAAAGTTGAATGTTTTGATCATCAGCTTCTGCCGAACTCTTCTAAATACAGGTGTTGCATTTATTTCACGCATTGTCACTCACGAACATAAGTTGTAGATAGGATGGATTGTGCCTTCAAGCTAGATAGAGGACCGGAAACCCTGGGAATTTCGCATGACCTACTAATAGAGGTAGTTGATAGATACAGTGTATGTCTGTCTGTCCTGCAGGAGGCTGACCGAAGCGTGATTTTGATGGCGGTGAGTCCTCAGAGAATTTGATTTTGAACATGTGTCACATACTTATCATATACGTTAGCCCCTTTCACCAGTCAAAGATGATAATACATGAAGGAAAATGGATAATATCATTCACTCATCTATGTCAGTAGGGCAGAGAATATCTTTGCATCAGTTGCCGTTCTGACCAGAAATATTAAAGCATTTCAACATGTTTCTGACGGACTCGATGTCTGATCACACCCTGAAGTACCTGAGATGTACCAACCGGAGCTTTTGTGCCGATTGGCTTAGACAAGAGTGCAGTTTCTGGCACCTTATCTGCTAGAGGAGGATAAGGCTGCAGTACAAAATTGACAAGGGCTTAGATCAATAGTCTTATACCAAATATAGTACTCTTGCTTCTAGTAAATATGCTAGTATAAGAAGTACCCTTCTTAACCAACTTACTTATAGGTAGGCTGAGATTGCTAGAAGGTTAAAGTAGCTTTGTTATTGCAGGGATTAAGCAGAGGAAAAGCGGAGAAATTTTGTACTGCAGCCTTATCCTCCTCTAGGAGATACTTATAGGCGCTTTAAGGGCGTGTAAACCAATCACAACAAGGCTTGCAAGACCAACCGCTGGCGACTCCGACCTGCCAAAGCAGTGCATGAAGAGGGCTTTGCGTAAAAGTCTGCAGGGATGGTATTGTATCGCACAAGTCGGATCCCACTATTTGCTCTTTGGGCGGTAACAGACACTGAGCATGTGCTGACACATCAACGAGTACTCGCTCCTCTTCACCACGTGAAGAAAGTCGGATCTTTGTCATGGGAGCGATCAAAACAGCGTCCCCGGATGTCACCTCTCCCTCAGTCAAGGTGTGGTTGCTTACATTATGATGCTACACATGTAGCTCTCAGAAGTGCCAGGGCTTTTGTGTCCATCTAAACTGGGTAGTATCGGAAGCACCTTATCACTCTTGAGCCGTGATCGGATCTGACCCTTGCAGGTACTTGATTGCTGCATTATCCTCGCAAAGAAGATAGCAAATCAATGCCAGCTTTCAAACACTCGTATTGCTTGCCAATAGAATGTGTGGCGCACTGCGGCTTGCAGAGTGCGTGTGCATTGGGCGTGGTGCAATGGCAGCCAATAACGATCTCGGGACGAACGAAGTGCTCGATGAAAATGCACCAGCATCGTTTAAAAATAGTAAACAACTCTGGTTGGTTGAAATGGTCACTTGTAGCCGCTCCCTAGGAATGCTAATGGTGTGGTGCAAATTAACTTAGGATTGACTGAGATATCATCTTGCAAACCTCAGGCAGAACGTAGCAATTTCCCCTCCAGTATTAGATATAAGGACACCTGTTTTGTCATTATTTTCCAAACATCAGACGATCAGCTCAACCTTACCCTGCCTATACACTAGTGATACGTTGTATATCTTCTACTTTGTCAAACAATCAAATCCTCGACGAGTACGCAAACCAAGATGAGCGAATCAGATCAAGATAGCACGTCTACTTTGGTACAGGCTCTCCAACGACAAACAGCGCTCAGTAGGAAACCGTCAGCGTACGTGTTCGATCCAAAGGGTGATACGAAGTTGACACTACACACATTTCGCCCTCAAGTCTTCAATTGGAAGAAAGACACACTCTGGATTGATCAAAAACGCATCAAGACGAAGAAGAAGAAAGGGAAGCATCAAAGAATTAAACAAGAGGAACCCTTTGAGAGTACTTCTGAGACCAATGCAGGGCAAGTGCTCACCGGGGGCCAAACCGATACCCTCGGCCTACCCAGTTCTGAGATGGTTATTCAGGCGGCACCAGTTGAGAACGTCCTAAATCAAACGGGCATTACCAATACTCGAATAGACTCATCCCAGAGCTTCCATGGAGATGTAGAGAATCTCTCATCAGAAGATACCGACAATCTAGATCACCGATGGCTTGACTGCCGCTTTGGAGAGATGCCCAACATCATATCTGGGCATATCGAGGTCCGAATGTTAGTTTCGGGAAAACACTTGGGATTAGCTTCACGTCAATTCCAAAGGATGCTCACTGGACCTTACTCTGAAGCAAAAAAGGATGCCTGGAATCTTCACCAGGTCACAGCAAGCGACTGGGATCCAGACGCTTTCAGAATTCTGTTCGATGTCATACACGGCTACCATCGAGATGTGCCAAGGTCACTCAGTCTCGAAATGTTTGCAAAGCTGGTCGTTGTTGTGGACTACTATGAGTGCCATGAAAGTATTGATATTTACATTGATATTTGGCTGAAAAATTTAGAGCGAGAACTACCAAAAGTCTACGGACGGGAATCTATGCTCTGGATGCTCATATCATGGGTACTTTCACGGGCAGACACATTGCAGAGTATGGCCCACCTTGCACTGCAATATAGCAGCAAGTTGATCGAGGTACTGGACCTTCCAATCCCAGCCGATCTTCTAAGTGAGTTGAATGGTATCCCTCGTTTCGCACTCATGACTGATGAAATGCACAGAGCGGATTGACGAGCAGCGCCAGGATACACTTGCCCAAGTCTTCTCGGATATGTACGGGCTTCTCGATCTCCTGCGAGAGCATTCAGAATGTTCCTATGAGTGCTCATCCATGCTTCTGGGATCTTTGACTAAGGAATTGCACAAGAACAAAATCCTAGACGTGCGTATCGCGAAGCCTTTCAACGGGTTCAGCATCGAAGGTGTGAAGGAAATGATCAAGGCCTTTCGAGTACCTCTGTGGTATACTGCTTCTTGCGCCAGATCCTACGGACCAACTCACTCCTGCAGCATCCAGACCAAGATGGCGCGAACTTTAGAAAAGATGGATGAGCAGCTGCATGGCTTTAAACTGTAGTATCTTCAACCTTATAGAACTGACTATTGATTCTCGACGTTTGGCTAAAGAAAGAGAAAATCCTGTTGCTAGCTTGAAACAACCTCTGGAAAACTGAAAGTTCACTTCAACGTGCTAACGGGGGAACTGCTAGTGAACGATATGCCTCTACGTCGCCTCCCAAGTGATTGTGAGAGACACAATGACTATGGAAGGCACTTTGGGTCCTTGGTGTTGGATTTCATGCCCAGTTCATTGCCAGGTATGCAGTTCAGCACTGCAAAAAGCTTCCACGGGTGCACTGTACACTTTGGAATCCAGCATTATGATGGCAGTGATGATCTTCTGGTCCACATCGACGGAAATGGGCTGAAGATAGATCTTATTCCACCACGCACTCTCGACGGCTTACTGCCTCACACCTTCATTGACGGATACACCCACTGGTACGACAGCGATACTGGAGAGATTGAGTTTCATCCGGAACAGAGCTTTTGGAGCTCAGGGGAAGGAAGCTGGCGCCCGAAACAGACTGGGCACAGCTGGAATTTGAGTCAAGATAGAAAGACATTTGTTCTGGCCCCTGCAAGTGTGTTGGCTCGTCGCATAGCAGCAATCTTGTCACCTCTTGAAGAGCCACTAAGTCTCAATATGCTATATGCAGCGGAAGATAACGCCCTCGATTGCAGAAAACATCGGAATACTGATTGGACTCACGAGCAAAATCGTACTACGGAACCACCGCGACCCAGGAAAGCGGATGCTGATTATTCCACAAGGAGCTGTCGGATATCGTCAAACAGCGGACTGCTTCTCAGACGAACATGTCAGGGTATCGGTTACTCCCGGGACAGCCCATCGCGTTCAGGCCTACCGGATAGATCATACTCTCGGCCGACTTGTTGCCAACGACAAGATCGAGAACAGGCTATACCTGGCTTATCTCCATGCTCTAACGTCATCTTGCCTGCCGGACCCGGTTACAAGGCGGATAGGACATGAAGAGTCTCTCGAAATCTTGCGTTCTGCCTCTGTCCGGGCGCTTTGTCACTTGACCAAAGCAGCCCACTGCATGCTGGATCTCATTGCTGATCTTTAACCCAGTATCTCACCCCGAATTAGCCATCTTGGACCTGGCATTGCCGACTTGTTCAGCCGCCGCTGCTAAGAGCTCGGTTTTACGGAGTTACGAGGCTCATCATCGCAGGAGGAGCAAGAACGAAAACTTTCGCCAGAAAAGGAACGGGAATGACAAGTTGAGAGACCACCCCTGGCAGAGCTGGTAAGTCATTTCATACACCCAGACGTGATCAAGTTCATAACAACTAGGCGATTCTCGGATCACAGTTCGGCATTCGGTCTATCCTTTAGA
The DNA here is from genome assembly GCA_013623535.1 of Fusarium penzigii. Classification (NCBI taxonomy): domain Eukaryota; kingdom Fungi; phylum Ascomycota; class Sordariomycetes; order Hypocreales; family Nectriaceae; genus Fusarium; species Fusarium penzigii. The sequence goes on from JABFFC010000097.1 coordinate 85,189, forward strand.
GCCCTTAGTGAACAGCAGCGAGAATATTACAATGTAGAGGACTTTCCGCACAACCTATGGGTAACGCAGAACTATGCTACCACAGTCAAGAAGTTGTGCGGGTCGACAAAATTCGCAGATTCTTTCCAACGGCCTGTCCGTTGGATCTTGACACGCAATACCAACGACAGGGACGCAATAGCTGTTCTTATCAGTCCCTTCGAAGCCCAGAATCTCCTATCTTCCACCGAAATCTCTAAATATGTTCAACTGCGACCTTACGCCCCACGAGTGAACTTAGGATTCCGATCACTCAGATCTATATATGATACCGGGGCTAGAAACCAGCAGGACCATGCCCCGAAACATCATCATCCATCTCAATCTCTTTGCTGGACAGCTCTATCTATCCTCATTCCAAGATTACATCGAGCTATGTGATGCTCTCTTGCAGATCGGAGATAAGTACAGATATGGAGCTATATACACATATCCAGTAGCTCGAGCAGACACTCTTCCAGCTAGGTCATCACCTTCTTTACCTAGTTTCTTATTCCACGTATTTGGTCAACAACAGGGCTGGATCTCTAGGTTGCCTGCTGTTTGCAAACGCTGCATAGTAAACTTGAATTTAGAAAGAAGAAAAAGAAAAAAAAGAAAAAGAGGTTCATGCCAAGGTAAGCGATAGCTCTCGCCTCAAATTCTAGCTTTAGTAGGCATCAAAGCAGAAGCGATATATTCCATCACAGTAAGCCAGGCACTTTGATCGTTGTAGCACTGCAAATTACAAAGGAAGGCCACCTCTAACTTGGTGGACTAATTGATCAAGCTGTGCAGTACTGGGCTCATGCGCAACACCAAAGTTTTATCTGGTGCCTCACTTTCACGCTGTGCAAACCCAACGCGAACTTGGCACACTACCATCCACCAGTTCCTTGCGAGGACGAACCAAGAGGGGCAGCCAGCACCCAGTACATCGTTGGAGCGGCTAATGGTTGGCTGGCAATCCTCCTAAGGCAATAATCGTTTCGATTGGTTTGCATCTTCAACTCGCGTTCAACCGCGATGGATATTGTCCCCATATACCCCTATTTTGTAGGATAGGTGAATCAATTCTGCCACAGTTGGCAAGGACGTTACCTTCTAGGCCCCTCACCATCGAGTAAAGCAGTACTAAAGTGGAAGCTCACTGGAGGAGGGGATCGCTATTGAAGCTATTGCGCTTGGTGAATAAAACTGCAGTGTAAGTTGAGTAGGGTTCGGTTCCGATCACTCGCTGCTCTTTAGCCACACTGAACTGCTAGAAATTAATGTGGGTGAGATTGGAGTTTATCTGCGCCCATCTCAGCCCTGCTGTTGCTTGTTGTGTTTATATAAGCCTTAGCTATCAGAGATTTGCTGAGGCACACACTCACTGGGCAAGCCCTCCATGAGATGGACGGTTTCATGAAGCTACTGCTTTGATGGACGGTGAGGCCAGGTTTCCTGACAGGTTCATCTATCACCATCGGTTGAAGGCCATCCGACAATGAAACCGTTAGTTGTCCAAGTCGACTGAACCATGGGGTGGTCCCACAACGAGTCGTAGTAACTGATTGGAAAGAAAATGCCATTCAAACGAAACCTGTCTCAAGTACTCTCTAATTCCCTCTCGGGTTGAGTCCCTTCCACCGTTATGTCCTCTGAACTCTTCTTGTGCTTCATAAGAACCCAGCTCTCTCTCTTTTTCTACATCCCTGTGACCGTTTGCCTATTTGCAAAGCGTTCTTTCCCTGACTGAGTCCTTTCATGTGAAAATTATGCTCCTAATCGGACCATACCTGCGCACCAGCACCTTTTGTTCACACTTGCGCCAAGTACAACGCTTATCAACAAGTTGCACCTCAACATTGTTTTTGTCAGGGCGACCGCGCAAGACTAGTGGGCCCTGTAACGGAACATCACTCTCAAATGTGCAGATGCTCACTTTCTTCTCTCCAACATAGAATACGTAGAGAGCCTTCTCGGTCGTTTTGTATAGAAAAACGCCCTCTTTGCTTCGCGCTGGGCCAAAGCGATCCGCCTTGTTGTAAGAAATGAATTCAGAGTAGAGGGGAAGACTGAAATCGCCGTATGCAGCTCCGCCTTTCCATACAACTCCGCCTTTCCGCAACAACAATCGGGGAGAGCTGTACAGCCACAAAACATACTTATCAATAAGGTATACGAGACCATTTTCGGATTCCTCATTTTGCCAACAGAATTCCCTCCTCGCCATGTTCCAGAGTCTTATGAAGTTTGGTGACTTGATAACGATGTCTTCTTCGTCCCCGTCAACATGGTAGACATCCGATCCTGAGATGGACCAGACGTCGGGTGAACATTGCTCCACTTTGGTGGAGCTTTTATCATCGTGAGGTTGTGTTTGGGGACGACTGTAATCCACAATCGGGACGACCTGATTGTAAATAACTAGGTGCTTACCAAAGTTCGTCAGGACCAAGCTATCCAAACGGCTCTGCAAAAGTCTCGCAGCAGTGGTACCGAGATTGCAGGACCAAGTGTATACACCATTTACGATCTTGATCGAAGATTGATTAGGGCTGACAAGGAATCCGTTCCAGCAGTAACCGTCGTTGGTGCACCTCAGAGGGGGCGGGCTGTAGTCTGCCGTGGGAGTCGAGGTGGAAAAACTTTCTTGCTGGAGGCAAGTTGCAGACGAGGTCCCATGGCCTGTCGAGAATCTCTGGTAAGGCCACCATGTTGCTCCGGGTAGACATACTGTTTCCATCGTGTTCCCCATATGGTAGTGCGGCCTTTTCGTACGGCGGCGGCGGCGCATTGCCTTCTTGGCCGCCGAGAGGCGCGTTGAAGCATGCTAAAAGACGATTATTATATGGTTCCAGTAGGCCGACCGGCAGAAAGAATATTGATCGCACGTACTGCTGCTTTCTTTGGACATGACGACCTCTCGCCAAGCAACTATTGTAATGCTTGTGATGGATGTGCAGCGCTTTCCATAAACGATAGCAAGATAGCCAGGCTGTGAGTGGTTATGACTAAAGTGATGTCAAACGTGGAGAAGGGTCTATTAGTACTCCTCCTTTTGACATTAATTAGATTATATTTATCCTCATTTTCGGCCAACAGTTAGCCTTGGGAGAAGCCAACCGTCGTAGACCCCACTGGTGGATGATGTCCAGCTTCTGACATCCAATCGTCACAAGCCACAGGAGAGGGGTTCAGAGCACTCCAAACTTGTCGACCAAACTATGATCCAAGGTCGGGCGCTAAGAGGTACGGCACCAGATCCAGGCCGCATACCGCCAGGTGCTGCTATCCAGCCCCTCCATCATTGCTCTATGTACTACTATCAGGGGAATTCCAATGGATGTGGATGGTGTGGTACTGAGCAGCGGTACAGTAATCTACATCACTTAGCATCTAACCTCAAATTTCCGAATCAAGCTGGTTAGAGCCAACGACAGCGCTGGGTTTTGTTTGCGACTGTATTCGTCAATATACCTCTCTACGTCAACTTTCTTCTGCATCGAATCACACATTGGGCGCAACGGCCAGCCTTAGCGGGACCTAACCGACCTTGTCACATCGCACACCATGATGACATTCGTAAACCACTAGAGTGGTCCGTTGAACGGGTAAGCGTTATGTTTTATGTCCGTTGTTTTGTTTCCAATTGGAAACTGGCTTGATCGCCTCGTTCGACTCAGCAAGAAATGAGGAAAACCTTCTGGATGATGGAGAAGCACAATCGACAAGGGCTTGTTCAACTCTACGCCGAAAAGGACGTATCAAATCACTGACTTTACTTCCCCCTCTCCGCACTGTATCTGTGTTGAACAGATTCACGTCACGTTCTATTCCGCCCTGCCCATTCTTTTATCAACATGCATTCCCATCATGCACCCAACCAACAGGCACTCACAATCTGGTCGCGGCCGGTCCGGCCACCGATCGCTAGCCGCACAAAATGGAGTGTCGCTGCAATCGAAGGTGTGGAGTGTGCACGCAGCAGTACTGAAGCCTGTGAAGCGTCAACACTAACCCGTCCCCCTTTTCCACGGGTGGGGAGGAGGCTGGGTTTCAGTTTCACGATCCCTGCATGTCCTACAAGAGGATCGGGTACGTACCTGCAGAGTAGTCTAATACGCCATTTCCGAAACCGTAGCCAATCGTAGTCAACCAGCAGCAGCAGCACTATCACATTTGCGGTAGGCAGTGCGACGACATCGCCTGAGTTTTCTGGCCCGCGCGCTATGCAGCTTACAGGCGAAGCTATCCCCCAATTCGTCCTTCGGTTATTCTTTGTTTTCTCTTCCCTCCTCTCTGTGTTTCTTATCTGTCTCCTCGCCGTCGGACTTTGGTTCTGTGATGTCTGAGCCACAAAAAGCTCTTGGCCAACACTTTGTAACCACAATGACGCCAGACCAGACGCTGTGGTACTAGCTTCTCAAGCTGTAGCCGCCGGACCCTTGAAGTTGATGGAGGTGTGCGCCAGCCAAGTCTAACCCCCGGCCCTTTTTTCTCTTTTTTTTCTCTCTTATTCTCGTTCATATATATTACATACAGCTGAGAAAGTTCATGGCAAATCGTGCACAAAATACGGTGTGATCATGATCATTCATATTGCCAATACTAGAACAAACGACATGCACTGGGGTCATTTCGTTTTTATGTCGTCCCCCCTGTCTTGCTTCTCGAGTGATTGAGTCGAACAATGCTGTGGAGTAAAATGGCCTCCAGTCGGGGCCCTGATACGCAATGAAGTATTTTCCCATATCAAGGTCCGGTTCAATGCTAACTCATTTTTTTGCAAAGGCTGACGACTCGAACTGACCGTATAAACACCACCCGCCCCAGATTCGTTCTCATTCTTTGGCGTCTCAAGTACTTCCGAATACCTGAATGCCTCGGCTGACCATGGCTTGCGAGCCGGTCAGAGAGCCTGATCTCTGATAAAGCATCCGCTTCCATGCTTCCAAGGTAGAATCACGTGCCGCAAATTTACCATCCAAGACTTGACAAAGAGAAGGCCTTTAGAGAAGAGGCTACAACTACTCAGAATTATACTGCCCCTGCTGCATAGTTACTTCTACACTACGTTACTAGATATATGCACAATAACCTTCCAGATACAGTAGCGTACGCTAACACTGAGTCGTTCATGATAGCCAGTTACCTGTGATGGGCAATCGCCTCCATTGCTGCGATATATGGGTCAGCTTGATGAGCTGAACGTTCGGCAGTGATAAAGAAGGTGACGGAGAAAATGATGACGAGGGTGACGACAATGGGGGACACTGGCAATAATCCTGTTGACCAAGACAACAATGGCAATTGGTAATGAAGATAGTAATTGTATTTCTTTCTGTATGACGACCTGATGACAACGACTTGGAAATAGCAAGTTCAAGTGGAGTAACAGCAACAGCACGGATAGCCGTGTTTGGGGGCAAGAATGAAAGAAAACGGGGCCACAAGGCAGAAATCGTCAGGGATTAAGCTCAACGTGTTTGCGATGGGTGCAGCTCCAGGAGGATCTCTCTGCGCAGCGCCCATATGGAGCGATTCTCATGTACTAGAACTGAATTCAGGTGGCAGTGCCTGACTGATACTAGATGATGCAACATTTCGTATCTTCATGGTTATAAAGTGGGAGTTGTTGCGATTCTGTCTTTTCATATCAACACCACGACACAGCACGCAAGCTTGACCACCCATCCTTTAGACTTCAGGCTTCTTCCCATATATGGAGTACCTGCTCAAGTTAGTCGTAAATTCATCACTCGAGGATATGTGCTTACACAGGCCAGTATGCGTGAGTGCTCCTATCCCTCAACTCCTTCCTTACACCTGCCAGAAAGGCAACAATCTCCTCCGGACTCCAACCCAGAACCCTAGAGAAAGCAGCCATGGTAAGAGACTCGAGGCCCTGGAACGAATCCATATTCGTGAGGTACCATTGCCCCAGCTCCTTGTACTTCTTGTCTTTGGGCCACGAATTGCTCGGCCACAGTAACGGCGTTTTCGTAATCTCAACGAAACCGGGTCACGAAGCATGTCCTTCGTCTCTGTATTGTCCCTGAAAGGTTGACCGATCTTGTTCGCTGCCTCTTCCAGAAGCTCGATCAATTTATAGATCTAGGAGTTCTTGTTGTATGAGTCGTCATCAGACTTGGCGTAGAGACCGATGTCAAGCAGTTCAAAGTAACCACCCGGAGCGAGATTTCTAACAAGATGAGAGGAAGCTGACATAGCATAATGAGAGGATTACTCGTAGACTTTGTTGATAAATTCTGGCTAGTTTTTAATGCTGAATGTCATCATACGGCTGTGTACGTAGTCAAACTGGTACGAAAACGACCACGGCTCTTCAAGGTCAACGCTTCTAACTTGTGCCTGATAAGCTTCTAACTTGGGACTACCCTACAATGCTCGTTCTTCGAATAAGGGATTGAGTCAAACATTTTCATGAGAGCCATAACACAGCGTTCTAAAGACCTAGGCAAGGGTGAAGAGACGATACGAATGGGTTACCTTTTCTTCATCCAATATTGGTCTTCATTGCACACGTTGCACGTTATCCGACCGCCATAGGTCATCTCGTAGGGCCCTTCCCTTGGAGATTGACGGCACTAATACCAAACTCGCTCCTTATCTCTTTAGGGCTCGACTGCAAGATAAAATGAAACTTCACTACCCCGAAAAAGGATCAGCAACCAAGGCCTTGACCCGAGAACTTTGCCATGCGTGAGCTGGTTTACGTTGAGTAATGGCTCATCAATGACCAGAATGACGAAGATGAGAAGCTCTTTGTGCTCCCATCCATGTCGCAAACCGGAAAGGGGCGCGTTCTTTGCTGGGGCATCGACTTGCAACAGCTGGCAAGTGGTTAAACTTGGACGCAACAGTGGGACAGTTGTCGGCTCCTAAATGGTATGACGTGCAAATTGAGGATGTCCCAATTGGACCAAGTGCTGGGAAAGCTTGGATCACTTGTTGGGGTACTTGAAAGGATATGAACTCGAGTGTTGATTATGAAATTGTGCTGTGTGTTTTGAAGGTCGTTTGATACTGTAGTAAGACTACATTTGGGTCCAGCTGTTCTTCTGAGCTAGAGGCCATGTGCTAAACTTGTCCTATTAGAGATTGCGCTATCAAAATGCATCGAAGCTATGTCTTGAGTTGGTTGTAAAAAAACGGGTCGGTAGATGCATGGAAAGCGATCTTGTGTGCTACGATTCGTTTGTCGAAGTTGCTAACGTGCCCCTTCTCATAATTGGCACCGCCACAAGGCTGATATCGTGACTGAATCGTCATCTGGTTTTTCTTGCAACGATCATACACAACCAGCTTGTCCCAAATGGTGTTCAACTGGGACTCCAAGCATACCCTAGGCGCCCGGATCCAGACATCAGCCCCAAGCAGCAATGGGTGTCTCCCCCTCTCAGCCTATCGGTTCGATATGAATTGATCTCAAGAATTGGACCATGAAAATTAGTGGTATTATGATGCTCTGTTAGCTACAGAAGTACAGCCTAGGATTGCTGGAGCAACTGCCGTATTTATGGCAAACCGTCGATCAGGAGATCGTTAGCAGGCTTGAAGCGGGCTTGATGAGGTGTTAGCGGTCATCTCAAGTAAGACAGAGAATCTCCGGTTCTTTGTCAAGCACTTTTTCGACGAGGTTTTCCCACCAAGCGGACCTCTCTCCGATAGACTCGGGTACGTCCTCGGGGTCGGATGGGAACATAAGTTCGCGGCCGATCCATTTCCAGATGCGCTTGAGAGTTTCGTACAAAGGAGGAACACTCTACAGCAAAGTTAATCACCCATCAGTGGCGCATAGTGACCAGTATCTAGATAGAATCCTTCAGATGCAGGTTGTCTAGGATTTCGGTCTTGACTACTCCTTGATACTCATGTATAGAGTAGGGGCTCCACTTACACTTCGAACAGGGGTTTGCACGACATGGTCGAACCACTCTTCTGCCACTCTCTTGTGATCTGGCTCAGTAGCAAGCAAACCCAGAAAGAAAACAGGAAGTAGAGGTGCCTGCGCAGTGAAATGTGAGCCTGAGGTTGGCATGATGCGGATGCATCCCGCGAGATCGGTCAAATTGGCAAGAACGCTCGAGTGATTCCTTGGCAGCCTGCTCAAGCCGAGTGATAATTCAATTAGCGCGCCCTCCTCAGGCCTTGATAGACTGATAAGCGACACCTGTCACAGAAACCTAGCGTTTTCATGTTCCAACGTACCTCAGTAGCCGGCATTGCAGGTACACGAGCGCCGCAAATCGCCATGCTTCAGCTGTCACCTCGCTCATCTCTTCGTTGGTACTGATAATGTGACCGGGTGACTTCTCTCGTACCCATTCGATCGTCTGTGGGTTCTCATGAGCCTCGGTCCAAGGGACGGCCTCGCTACTCCACTGTCGCATGCTTGCTAGCTCGTTTTGCAGGTATCTTGCTGTGGTGGGCACAATAACGCTTGCCGGTTCTTGCTGCAGGCGTGCTGCACAGTACGTCACTTGGCTCATGACATGCAGCAGCTTCTTTGAGAAGCCGCATCCACCATGGACCTCGTACATTTCATCTTCCTTGCCGTACAGGAGCCATCCAAATCTGGATGATTCTTTCAATGGTTTTAGTTCATCCGGCGAAGGAAGAGCCATCATGGTCTCGGTTAGGATGACAGATCGACCAACAATGATAGACTGGGAGGTCCGAAGTGTGGTGACCTGGACATTATCGTTCTTCCAGAACCTATGGCCAGGATCGGTCTTCTGCAAGAGGTACTCGCTCAGCTTGAATCCTTGCAGCCAACGAGGAACTTGTGGCTTCATGCAGCGGTTTTTGGTTAAAATAATCTGGAATACTCGTCAGACTGGTATACGTGATCAAGGCATCCCGTAACACACGTCTTGCATCGACAGAACCACGGCCAAGGTGATAACTTCACTGACTTTGTTGGCCTTGAAGCTGTCAGGATCGACGAGAAACCAGGTGAGATGCTTGCATGCCTCATTGTAGAGCTGATGAATTCGGTTTCGGACACGTTCATCAGGCACATAGTCATAAATGTACACCCCAGCCAAACTTAGCATTGCAGAGCGAATACCGTTGTGTTCAAGCATTTTGGCAAAGTCTTGCCGCCACAGGTTCGTACTGTTGAGTACACTCCTGCCGGGGCACCAGTTGTCGACGTCTTCACACGGAGTCAGATCGATCTCATGGCTGGATTGCATGTAGCATCTTTCGCAGTGGAAAACTCACAGAATTCCCAGAATCTTCGATCAGTCCGATCCATATCCGCTTGCAGCCCAAAACTGGGAGCCACATATCTCGGTTCATTGGCTGCGACGAGTTGTGACGATGTGTCTAGTGGATAGGCTGGCGAGTCTGACATTGTTGATGGCGACAAAGATTGCGAATCGAAGACAATCGAGGATGGAAGAGATGCCGCCCAAGGTACGTTAGAACTTAATGGTGAGTCATGTATTAGCTGCACGTTCATACCCTTATCTATCGACGGCGTAGGAATAGGCCAAGAAGTAATTAAGGTGCCAGCCGGCAGCGAGTGCGTCACACGGTGCACAATCTCTTCAACCCCATCGCTTGAGATCGACGGCTCAGGTGCCGTTGGACGAATGGCCCGTCGTTTAGAGGGCCAGTTCACCTTGATATAACTGTTTATCTGACCATCCTTTGGACGATTGTACCGAGGCGAGGACGACAAAGGTAGTCGTTCTTCTCCTGCTAAGAATGGGCTTATGAGGGCCTCTTCGCGTATGTCTGGTACATCTGTTATAATCCTGTCGACTCGGGTGACTTCTTGCCTCTGAGTCTCTGACTCTGGAGAACCCGCTGGGATCGCTGGTAGAAGGGGACGCCATCCGGAAGACGGAGAGGCTCGCTGGGATGATGGTTGAATTCTATGAGATGCAACGGAAGAGAAATTGGATTCCAGAGGCCGAATTCCTATATGAGAACTTAGCTCACCAAGTCGATAAATCACCACAGTTTGGCCAAATCACTCAAGTAGGTCGGTTGTACCCATTGAACAAGGAGGTGAGACTGCGACGGAAGATTAGGGAGGTGCAGGTGAAGGCCAGAGTGAGGCTAAAGCTGAGCAACGTCGTGCACGCCAGGAACAAGGGTGGAGCAGCGTGTATGAATCATGTTGACTCTCATCTCAATGGCAGCTCTCGCCATTTCATGGCTACACATCGTCTCAACAAGGTGCGACAGGAATCGAAAGGCAGAAAACAATGCGAGATTGTGGACAATGGAACAAGTGGAGAACTCGAGAAAGATACTTGACAGGTAGCGATTGAAGATTGAAGAAACGACGTCCATTTGCTTACCTGAGAAATTTGTGTTCCCAGAGTTACCCCAATCATGGGGGCTGCTCATAAACAACAGCGGTGGGGGTTCAAAACTAGGTCGTAACGACCAAGCACGAGGATCGTGAGTGGTAGCGTTCGATATGTTTGGGCCAAAGCAAGATTTCAATCGCTTGAGGGGGGGACCAGATCCGGAAGCTCCTTCCATCAAGGCACTTCGCCAACTCAACTTTGACAGGCCGTAGGGCACGCCAAAGTGAGGATTTTGGGGGGCACAGACAAGTCGGTTCGTACCGATGATCCGACAGGACGAGAGAACAAGACGACCAGTACTGGCCAGCTGAGGATAGTAGCATGAACGTGGGTTCTGGGGGGCTTGGTTGTAGGGAAGAGGGGAAGAGAGGAAGGAGACAGCAAGGGATGAAAGGTAAGATAGGTGAGGATAGACCGGGACAGAGTTACAGTGACAAGATACACAGAGGTGAGTGCGCTGCAGTAACAGGGATTTACAGTCGCGAGGTGAAACCTGATAAATATATGCATCAAAATACAGCTGCGTTAGGATGTCTTGACGAGAGGAAGAAGATCATGAAGGAAGACAGGTAGTTGGGGAGGTGGGGCCTATCTCCAAACATTGTCGGCCAGCTGGACCACCTCAACATGACAACAGAAGGAAAAGAAAAGAAGGAGGAGAAGAAGAAAAGAGGAAGGGTTAGTTGATGCATTGCTAGCTTTGAAACAAAAAAAGGGATACGAGCGCCAGGAATCTTAGTCCGACGCCACAACAAAAGCAAGGTGAAGGCGATAATGAACAAGTACCTTGATTGATCTGAGAGTCTCACATGGGATCAATGATGACGGGGAATTGGTCGAAGCCAAACCAGCACCCTGGCCCCAAGCTCTTCTTTCTTTTTCTGGATCATACCGTACAATAACGTGATCACAACTGGTGAGCTCTTTTGTCTCGAGGAACGCAAGAGCAACATCTCGTGGGCCAAGTATTGTTCGTTGAACTCTACACTGGTCGCCACCGGAGGAACGCGTCTCACTTTTTCCAGAGGTCACTGTCACATCTGATTTTCAAATTCCAGCATCAACCTCGTCGCAGATAGACAACATGAACACGCAAGTAGTTGGGAAACCACATGTGATAAACAGCATTTTCTAAGGGTCTTGTTCTGGAACCCACTCATGAAGCACGTGCATTTGTGCCCACAGTACTGCTAGGGTCTAATCTTGGACTTGTGTGCACGAGCGGGGCCATTTCTGGCACCCCTCCAATACAGCGTAACCTTGCCGAAGCCCATGTGTAAAATGGGTGAAGCTGTTCGTGAAGACACTCATGTACTGTTGAACCTGGTCTCTACCGAAGTTGCTCCATATCATTGGATGAGCCTAGGTGCATGTCAGACCCTCTCAGGTGGTGGAAAGCCACCACCTGAGCGAGTCTACGCTGGTATTTCCCTCATCCATCGACCATATTGCACTACTCCGGAATAGGGCTCTACAAGGTTTCAGAATATTACCGTACAATCAACATTCAAAGCATAGATTCTTGACGTCACATGGGCGAGCCTATCTCTACGAAATATCTAACATATATTCTCAATGGTACCCAAAGGCCAGGTTTACAACAGGTCTCCGGATGATATGGTAAAGACTATCTTTCAGCACCTTGTTGTACCCTGATAGATGGATTCTGTAGGCCGCTCATCGTCAATAGACTTTGTAGATTCCGTAAGGCTATTCAATTTTGCACACTGTTCCACATACTCTAAGGCAATGCCCGGGAAGAGCTTGGAGGTCGTGAAACCGACGAAAAAGACCGAATTCACCGACTGCGGCGAATCCGGTGTCTGACTGGTGAGATTTGCTGCTGTCTCAGCATTCGTGGCAACGTAGTGCACGTCTGCGCTTATTTGCGGGAAAATCTGGGGAAGTGTGGACAAGATCATATTTGATGAGCTGGAAAGTCAGTCGGGTAACAACAAAGAATATGCTCGATTCGCTGGATTTGAGTGTGGAAGGATGATGCCTGAGACGACCATGGCGACGATGATGAAATCTAAAAATACGTCAACTCAACCTCACGCAGTGGGTTATCATTTCGGGCCAGGCAGTCCTGTCATCCAAAGAAGGCGACTCTTTTAGCGCGCGCCTTCTTTACCCCGCCTCAACCAGTCGGGTCGCTCAGGTCAATTTTCTTCGTCCAACCGGATCGATGAGGGAAGCGCGGGACAACAGCGTTCTGAAACCTGATTCGTCTTTTGCTCGCCTCGAAAGACATGGTCTGATTTTCCTCTCTGAAATAGCACCGCAATTCCGTCTAACCCAGCTTGAAGCGGGGTCAAACAAGCATGATAAATACCAGCCGGCATCAGGCCTTTGAAATCATGCCCAACACGAACTTCTAACTATTCCTTCAAGTGTCATAAGGCAATATTTGGGTTAACGTTGACAAGCGCGCACCTTCGTTCCACTGCAAAACAAAAAAGCACCCAGTCTCAAATCTCACAGCGAGACTCGACATCAAACTCTATCTATTCGGAACAAACCCCACACACCATGGACAAAAGGGACGCAGGCTCCCTCCATGATCTCAGCACACGAGACATCACGGTGCCAGAACATCATTCTTCGGCTAGTCCTGCCGTCGTCGACAATGAGGCGATTAAGGGCACAATTTCTCTTCTCAATTCTCTCAATTCTGGACTCAAATCATCACTACAATTAGGTTGTTTGGATGTCGCAGAGGCTGTAAGCAAGACTATCTTGGACCTGCGTCAGATGTTATCGCCGGAAGACTACCAAGCTGTCCTCTTTGGCAAGATGAACCTGGCTGGCATATACCACATGCGGTCCAAGTTCAAAGAAGCAGAAGAATTGCAACAAGAAACACTCACGAAAATGAAGACCCACCTCGGCGAAAATCATGAGTTCACGCTTCAGTGCGTGATGAATCAAGCGGAGACCCTTATGAGCAGGGACCGAACCGGAGATGCTGTGAGCTTACTGGAGGATGCATTACAGAAACTCCCTGTCAATGCCAAGCAGGTGCCCTCTGTCAAGTCTAGCCTTGCTACGAAGCTAGCATTACTAGGTCGAGTGGAGGACGCGAAGACTCTGTTCCTTGAGGTATTAAAAACTCAACAGAAGAACCTCGGACCAATGCATCCCGATACGCTATGCACCACGGCAAATCTTGCAGGAGTTTATTTTCTCCTTGGTCAATGGAAACTTGTGGAGCAGACAGCAAATTCAATATTGCCAGCGCTGAAACAAAAACTAGGCGTCGAAGACCCCTATGTTATGTCATGCACGAGACATTTAGCGCTTTCCTTACAACACCAGGGCCAATATGAAGAGGCTGGGAGGCTTCATGTTTAATTGTGGGACAACCACAATCGAATTCATGGGGAGGAACATATCGAAACGTTGAACTGTATGTCCGATTTCGCTTCTTGGTACAAGGACATCCGCCAATACAGAGATGCCGAAGAGTGGCAGCGTGCAGCAATAATAGGCTTGGAGAGAACAGTTGGGGAGAACCATCCTGATACTCTCTGTTGCAAAGTCGGCCTGGTAGAGATATACACCGGGCAAGGCCAGTACAAAGATGCCATTGAGCTCGGAGAGTCATTGGCGGAGCGAACAGGACGCGTCTTGGGAAAGCAGCACAAAACGACACTCGTTTGCTTACACAATGTAGCATTGGCGTATGGCTATCAGGAGCGGTTTCAAGAAGCAGAGTTGCTTGAAAGAGAGGTTCTTCTAGGAATGGAGAGGCTCGGTGAGAACCATCCTGATGTATTGACAGTGCGGGCCAACTTAGCTCTCATTTGCTTCGAGCTTGGAAAGTACGACGAGGCAAAGACACTATTCGCAAATGGCACACTACTCAATGAAGACCCAGCTACGCTCGAACGCTTGCACAATCTTAGCTTTGCCCTCTCCACAAGTGGATTTCATCATGAGGCTATAGCATTCGCAGAACATGCTCTACAGGTTAGGATGAGAAAGCTAGGAAATGACAACCCGGAAACACTCATTGCGAAGAGTAGACTTGCTATGGCATATCGCGAGAATGGCGATAACGAAAAGGCTTTGGAGCTGTTGATGGATTCGTCCTCAAAGAATATGAGCTTGCTCGGGTCCAAACACCCGACCACGCTTATTGATCTGTTCAACTTGGCGTTGGTACGATTTGAGCGAGGAGAGATAGATCTAGCGGAGGATGGGTGTACCAGCATCGTTGACGATTTGAAACATAAGCTTGGGTCAACCCACGATACTTATGTTCAATGTAGAGAGCTTTTGCGGGGAATCACGCAAGTGCGGAGGAAGTTTGGGATTTGATGCGTCAATACTTAGAATAAAAACACAAATTCTCCGCCTCGTCTTAGCACCCGTGGCTTGCGGCGATATGACAGTTGTGTCTTCACGGCCAATGGGCAAGACCGCTTGAATGTTTATATTGGCAGGACTGTAGGGCGTGCAGTTAGGGCGTAACGAAACGTCGTGTATGGTGATGGAAGAATAGTATAGGTGAGAATAGTTAGATATCAGAGACTTTCTTGATAAATATGATCGAGGCCAAAGATGACCATGGGAAGGGGGACCGACTCGTCCACAATGTGAAAAGGCTCACTATTATCGATTGGTTATGCACAGTACCGGCTCAGATCGCAATTGGAGCGCGAAGGCATAGTGACAGCAAGAGTCCGTAGCCGATAAATCGCAACGCGGTTACTTCGGGGATGGCTGACGAAGGGCATGCCATGCTGTCTGGTAACCAAGTGAGGCATTCCGTCATCGCGCAACAGTAAACAGATACAATAGAAATAGAAGGAAGGAAAGAGGAGAATGAAAGTATGATTAGAAAAAGCCAATTTGTTCTACTATCTTATTATGGTTTCTAAGGCTGAGTGGTTTATTATTGCCCTCTTCTTATACATGAGTTTTTATTCTGTTGTGATAGGAAGAAGCCAAGTTCCCGAGGGGACCACCAGGATTTGACTTGGGAAGCATGCAAGGACGAGGAGCATGTGTCTTAGTACACTACATGATGCCCTTCGTATAACAGCTTACCATCGCCCTATTCCTAATTGTCATCGGTGGCCTGGTTCCAAGGCTTGTCTGTACCTTCAATTCATACGTGCCACGCACTTGTCATGCATAACTTCAGGCAGTTCACGATTCGCCATTCCATGGCCTTGTTCCGATGGAGCGCGTATCATTCATATGTCGAGTCAGGTACCACCTTCTTTTCCTATTGATGATATGGTATCTAAGAGCACAGTACGGCGGGTTTGTTTCCTTCGTCTGCCGACGCAAATGGAAACCTCTCGAAAGACCAGGAAAAATACCAGACAAGCCAAGGATTCGTCGTTACTGGCATCAAGCTTGTTGATCAGAATGGATCATATAAATCCCTTGATTTTTATGATGTTCCGGGCAGGAATCTAAAAGGCAGGAAGAACACCAATTATCCTGATGACGAGGGATAGGAGAGCTAGCCGAACCGTATATTCCTCTTGGAGCTATCGTTGAGCTTTTCAGGACGGTCTCCTGCTATCACATGATGCGACACAACGATTTCAGCAAGATAACGCACCAATCCAAATATGAAATTCAACTATGACTTGGCTGCATTCACATAAGATAGAGCTTTTAGGTTAGCTGTCAAACTCACCTGATTTGACTCCAATTGCCAATCCAACTGAGAATATTTGAAATATCCTGAAGAGAAGGTTGCGCAGGTTGTTCCCTCATTTGAAGGATAATAAGGAAAATGAGGCCGACAGAGCACAGAGCGGAACTTTCCACACTGCGTTAGCATTGTGTGGCAAGGGTTCCCCCAAGAGGATATTTCGAAGTGCTTGTATTCGTGCCCAAGGTTGGTATACAGAATGCTGAACCTAGGAACAGCGCTTTTATTTGAGCTAGATCTTGCTCAAATTGATAAAGAATTGGATGGATTCTATATACGGCAAATATCGTGGTCATAATGTGGTTGATGGGCTTTTGTGGGCGCGGGGGGGAATCCTTTGGTCATGTTATTGTACGTAGCACACAGTATATCTTCACGGTAGACGTTGGATGTTTGTTGCTGGAGTCACGGCGTATGGCAAGAAATTTCCAAACTTGTGCGTTCCACCTCCGCTCTTCGTGATAAGACTCATCAGTGTACTCAGGTAAAGAGCAAACAGTGATTTCAGTGTTTCACATGCCACAAGTTAGGAGGGCCCCCCCCTCCCACTGTGCAACCTGGAAACAACAAACTAGCTAGCTGAGGGAAGCGCCGGACAACATGCAGGTTGAGCTTGGCGTAATCCCAATCGTGCTCCATCTAGATTTTCATTTGTTCACCTTCCCGGTCCCTGACCTTGTCACCTGGTTTTTGCCCTACCAGTCAAAGGGGGCCTGTTACAATCTGTCGCTACCATTGCTGACTGTTGGGCGGCTGCGAGCAATGATAAAAGGGGAGAAGGTACCCCGCGTATTTCTTCCAGTGGCGGATGGATTTTGTCAGCCCCTTCTGTCGCCATTCAATACTTGATCAGCACAATACCATCTCGGCACTTCATTTCTGCTCTCTGTCGACGATGTCGCATCAAACCAGCCAAAGCACTGGAATTACGCCCCAGCATAACCTATACGTTACGACTTTCGCGGCCCTTATAGAAGTCCTCGATTCTAGCCGTGTACTGGATGTTATTTCGAAGCAAGCTGCCCAATACATCTCACATGGCGAAGCGGATAAGGCAGTATCTGTCTTAGAAGCTGGAAGGCAGACGATGAAGGATAGCCTGGGAGAGAAGCACCCGTCCACGCTTACATGCATGGCCAATCTTTCCGCAGCACTATCTAATGCAGGCAAGGCAGAGGCTGCATTAGATCTTGGAGTAGAAACGTTGAAGCTCAGACGGGAGGTGCTGGGAGAGAAGCATTCTCACACACTCATATCTTGTGTCAACCTAGCGGCCTTATACCGAAATCTTGGTCGGTATTCGGAGGCTGAGCGCATGCAATCGCAAGCACTACAGAACATGACAACAGAGTTTGGGAAAGAAGATCCACGGACAGTCGCATGTATGGCTGGCCTAGCCTCAATATACCGGAATCTAGGCCGATACGGGGAGGCCGAAAAGCTGGCGACAGAGGTGTTGAAGACTAGAGAGGCGATGCTCAATGAGAAACATCCAGACCTGCTCACATCTATGTCCGATCTCGCATGGATATTCGCAGACCAGAATCGCTACAAGGACGCAAAAGAGTTGCTTATCAAAATCAAGAAGGCCAGGAAAACGTCCTTGGGGCCGGTACACCCTGATACCCTGGCGTCTACGGCTGATCTGGGTGCTGTTTATCAGTGCCAAGGCAAATTGGATCGGGCATATCAGATATTGTCATCCGTCCTGAGAATTATGCGGAAGGAGCTAGGCAAGGAAGACCATCGTACATTATCAACATTGGCGAATCTGGCTACAGTCTCCCAGAGTCGGGGCCTGTACACGGAGGCAGAAAACCTTCAGCTTGAGCTAATAGAGATAGGTGAGCAAGTGTATGGCAAGGATCATCCAAAAGTGCTTGGCTATTTGACGGATCTGGCATCCACATACCATAGCCAAAGTCGATATGCTCAAGCTGAACAGCTACAGCTGCAGGCGGTCGAAGGAAGAACGCGAATCCTGGGCGAGGAGCATCCTGATACTCTGTTATCCAGGGCTGATCTAGCCCTTACCTATGATTCACAAGGCCGATACAAAGAAGCGAGGCAATACGGCGAACTAGTAGTGGAGGCCAGGAAACGAGTTCTTGGAGAGGAGCATCCCGACACTATCACTTCTCTCGGTAACTTGGCTCTGACTTATCACCACGAAAACCAGCATCAAGACGGCATAGTATTGGAAGAGCAAGTGCTGCAGATCAAGGTAAAGACGCTTGGCGAAGATCACCCTGATACTCTTACCTCTATGAGTAATCTGGCACTATCATACTTCCATACTGGCAGCCTTAACAACGCGAGAAAACTTGCAAAAGTTGTACTCGGAAAGACAAACCAAGTCTGGGGCCCAAAGCATCCTTCTACCCTCAACCTCCTATCAAATCTTTCAGTAGCACAAATAGACGCAGGAGATTTTCAGGAGGCGGAGGAGCTGGGACAGTACGTTTTGGATGCACGGCTAGCGGTTCTAGGAGAAGACCATCACGATACATTCATGTCTATGTCTAATCTTGCCATGGTATACGAGGGCCAAGGCAGGTACGACAAAGCAGCGGATCTAATGGTTGAAGCTATCAAGAAAGGCTCTGCTCATTTGGGACAAGAGCATCCCTCTACACTCATTAACATCTACAACCTAGCTTTAATCCGCCTGGAACAGGGACAGCTGGCAGTGGCACAGGATGTCTGGATTAGTATTGTAGCAAAGATGGAGAACGTCTTGGGAGCGGAGCATGAATGCACTATGCGCTGCAAGCGGTATCTGGCCATGATGAACGGTGAGAAGTAAAACATAGCAGTTTATCCTGATCTTGAATGCTCTACCGCGGTTTCAACTACTGACGACCATGAGTTAATTGAACCACGGTGCCTCTGTCGCTTAAATTCCCGCCGCTGAGCCATCTGTTAATGTCTTTTGTAGTAGCAATGAGATCGTTGACATGTAGGAAGTCTTTTCGTTCTCGTTTCCCTAAGCCCATACGGCGCCTGCTCCCCGCCACCGCCATTTTCTAAACCTCAAGCACGATGAAGGTGTGGAAGGAGGGTTTGAGGGGTCGCAGCATTCCCTCATCCTCTCCAATGATGAAAAAAGAGTAACTTTTGTTGCTTGTGCCTGTCGGATAATTCATGGCAGGATTGCCGACCTTTCGCACCCGATTCAGGCTCGTCGTCTGATATATGCCAGACCATTCAATCTTGAAAGACAAACATACGACCCAGTGTCAACTTGACGAGAATTGACAACCTACTTTGGCGAATATGACCTAGGGGGTATGACAACTGATGTATTATGATGGTCATGTCAGGTTAGCATGCGTTGCATATGCCGAGTTGACCAGTGTGATTTGTCAACCAATTATCTCGAACACAATGAATCATTATAAATTTCTGGACAGAGCCGCTGCACCGAGCGTGGCCGGAGCTCAGCAGTTCCACTGCTACCTTTACCGCAACCGCCAGCCGCAGGAGTGGTGCAGGGAGTGACTCGGAAAATAATATCAAACACGAACTGTTGCGGTTCGTTCCCAGCTTGAAGGAGCATCAGGAGTATGCATGCAGATCTCTGGAGACTCTACCAGTTCGCGGCAGGGTTATCACTCGACGAGCCCCTCATGGCTCAGGTTTAACTTGAATATATCCTTTGAGCTCGCTGGTATATGTTGTAGATAAGCGAAAGAGTGTATGACATGATGTATGAATGAGATGGAAGACGGAAAGGGCAAATGTATGTAGCGAAGGCCCTCGCAAAACAAATGATCTGATCAACCGGCCCTGCGGGCCGGCTTAGTATGAGATGTTGGTAGTGGTAGTAATAAGCGAACTTGGAACTGCTCGACAAGAGGAAACCTGCCTTCTAAGCGCCCATGCATGCCGTAGCACGACAATTTTGACTTCCTCTATAGATAAATGGCATGTTTGTGGGGGAGATAACGTGGCCGAGGTGCGCGAGTGGCTAACTAGGATCGTAGGATATTTATAGGGTAGGCGTGAGCTTTCACTTGCACCTATGTTCTTCTCGCTGGCAGCTGAGTGCGGTGCAGATTTGTACGCGTAGGTTTGCTGATGGGTTTAACTTTCGCCAATGGAGCCAGATAGACTTGCCCGCTTCACAAAGCTTTGCCGCAGATTGAGGGACCATTCAGGATGAACTTAGATTTAAATGAAATTCTACCGAAGTGATCCGGCTCACCGAGTATTCCCATAATTAATTAGAGCTTCTGGCGGCTGTCTTTGGCCAGCCGTCTCATTTCCCTGGTGGAAGATGGAGTGCGTTATAGCGCAGCTCGTGGGAACTTCTCGGCTGAGATAATAACCTCTGTGTTGCCAACGGCTTGGTCATAACTGCCTTCCCCTGGCGGAAATAGAGTGACCGATCCAGTCACCAGGTGCTGCATATGATTGTAAACCCGAATCTGGATCCACGCGATCCAAGGTCAGGTAGACATCTGTTGCCATACTCTGACCATACTGAGGAGCAGAATAAAACCGAATCCCGTTGACTGCTGTTGCAGGAGAAGTCACGATACTTAGGATGCCAAGACGAGGAATTCTGGTTGTGGCCTTGAAAGTCCTAAGTGCTAATTTCCCCTTGGATAGGCGGCGGCGGACCTATCAGAGACTCACCGCTTCATCAAAACGTACCAGAGACATCAGAAAGTTGCGCAGGAACGTACGGCCAAGGCGAGACTTGGCCCGTTCTCTCAAATAACTCGTTTTCCCGCTTACACATGTCCAGATCGACACTTGGGGGCAAAGTGAACAGGTCGTTAACTGACATTTTCTCATGGCGCTTCTTGAAATCGATTTCCTGCAGCTTCTCGATAGGCATTTCATGAGGTGGGGGCGTCCTGAATGCGAGCATCTTCGAGAGGATGTAGGACAGTATGGATAACTCTTCCCTGAGGCCGGGTTGGCGGTCGCTTAGAGAATCAAGATATCTGTCTAAACGATTGACTCTCAATTTGTGAACGAGGCTCGTGACCTGTTAGGAAACTGGAGTGAAGGCCGATCGTTTGGACTTACTCATGGGTGGATAGACCAGGGCACAGGAGAGCTCCATTACCGAAACATGAAACTACTTTCCGATTTTGCCGTCCAATGTTAAGCTCATAATAGGCCTTTTTTTCTCTTCTCTTTACGGACTTGAAGTCTCGTAGCTTCGTCATTGCCTATCAGGAGAAGACTTTCGTCTCCTTAAGTAAGCCTTGAGATGGCCAGCTATTTGGGAATGCCCAACCCGCGGCCAAACACATACATAGCCGATGAGCATGCTAGCAAACGGTTCAAACCCGGTACCCTCTGTTCACAGCAGCTGTTGCCTACACGGTCCCATGTCGGTAGGCATTGGTAGGCAAGGTAGAATAAACAAATGCGTCCACATTCTCAAAGCGGGGTTGCCTGTTGTAGAGGTATTGCTGCCACAACCCAATCATTTGCAAGCTAGATTTGACCAGAATTACTCTGGCTTAGCTCCAAATGAAGCTAGAGGCGTCTGCGTTGTTTTTGGGACAGTTATAAGGAATACGTGTCTTTACGTGCAAGTACATATCATTATGCATGGATATAGATGATTAGATACAGTGATGTAACTCTGATTATTAGTTCTACTCCATCATTGCCATCATTGCCATCCATGCGAAACTGACCAGCGGTCTTGTACATTCAGAGACGCTTTTCCCCACTAGGCCAACCCCTGTGACAGGTACGTACGTGTTCATTGCACTCACAAGGAGAAAGATGGAAACGTCAGCAAGGTGAGTCATAACTTTCATCAATCCCTAGCTATGAACCGTAACAAAAGCAGAAAGAGCAAAACGTAGATTGATTCGTGAACAGCCAGTTCATCGGAACAGTATCTTCTCGCAGAATGGTACAGTATGTAGGACTCCATGTGCTATCTGGATCTCCAAGCTGCAGTACATGAACAGACCGATCTTGGTGAAGTACCGAGCTATTTACTACTGCTGTTGGTTGACATGTTGACATATTGGACCAAAACCCAATCCTTCGCTTCACCTGGCAATAGTTAGCCAAGCGCCAACCAGTTTACCTGGAGACAGAAGACCTCTTCACCCTAGCGGATTCCCGATCATTTCTATCATCCTGTAGCAGGCTTGCCACAGGTTGGGCATTGGAGGTCTTTCAAGCCTCGGCCCCCGCAAGTTTCACAACCAGCCATTGGTTTGAAGAGCTTGATGATCGAGAGAGAAATTGGAAAGAAGAAGGGGAAAAAGAAGAAGAAGAACTCAAGCGACAGAGAGATCTCCGGGTAATTTAAGGGAATGGCTTGTCGGTTGAGCGAGTGAAGGCCCTGATCTTAGCTGCTGAGAATATCTCAAGGAATTATGAGGTATTTAAGCTGGATAAGGCATCTTGCCCCATCCACCAAGAGTGGCATGACCTGACCAATCATTTGCCTTAAATTCCCGACATCGATAATTGGAAGTGCGGCAACCCCGCTCGTAAGCCTTTGGCCGTGAAACTTGAACAGTCGTCAACATGTCAAATGATATCTACCAAGAGCAAGAATGCACATGCCTGGCTCGTTTTCGATCAGAGGATGCGTTAAATGCTCATCTCGAGGAATATCGAGTTTGTAATTACTTTATCACTTCTGACAGGCAAGACTAACCTTATTTTAGTCTCGCGAGCTATATCATTCCATCGAAGCCGAAAGATGTCGAGCCCATACGAGAGCCAGCGACGATGATAATCAGCGCAGTCCCAGAGATTGGCCATATAAGGAGAGCGGCGAGCTCACGTCCGAAGATGTAAAGCACACTCGAAAATCACGTTTTTGTCCTCATCCGTCATGTCGCAAGCAACCAGCATATGGATCGAGGCTATCACTTCGGCGGCACTACCTTCAGCGTATATTCTGTTCTTCTCTCAACATGTGAGTAGTCGTTAATACTACAGTGCAGACATTGAGGTCTTCGAAGTGTGCGTGGGTTGTCATGAACCGTTCAGACTGGCGAGCCAGTTTGTGAGACATATTGACCAACGTAACGACCAGCAGCACAATGACCTATGCAAGAGAAAGGCTACATACATACGAGAGACATGCCAAGATTTGCGCGATCGTGCCGACGAAGAACTGGATGCTTGGGAAAAAGGGAAGAAAAGACCGTTGACCGGCTCGACATCACGGCCTGTCCGGCGTCTTAAGTCCAACCATCTTGATACAATGACTGCAGACACTTTCCCCAGTCAAGATGTCAATGGTATTGAGCTTCTCCAGACCTCCTGAACCAGCTGACACTGTAACGCAGACATGACCTGCCCTTCGCAATCGACCTCGTCGTTGATGACGATCCCGAATATGTCCACAAACTCCTCAAGCAACCTCACCATTCCGCAAGTTCCTTATTCCACACATATTGATGGGACAGCTGCAATTCTAGATACTATCGATATCGAGATAGCCCCGATCCTCAGGACTCTGAATTTTCCGCCATGGAATATTGGGGATCTAGGCATCGAAACTACAACTTATCACCAGCCGTAACGGCTAAGTGTCTGTGCTCTCAGAATCACCATCAAATGCAAAATTATGCCCTATCTTTTCACTCTCCATTTCTGACACCCTTTTTTTCAGTCCTGGTCGGTTAGGAAGGATCATTTTGGGCAGTCCGGCGACCAGATCCTCTGTCATAAATACAACGGTGATTGCATACCCTGCACAAATTTCGCGGCCAAGCCGGGCGTCGACAACCACTCTGCATAATGTTAGAAATTGCAATTGTAAGATGATGTGGGAACCTACGAGCCACCGACATTGTAGTTCTTCTCACGGACTTCACAGCCTGCCCTTCGAAGCACGGTTCGAGACAGTTCATGTGTGGATCTATCCCCCTTTTTGGCGGAAAATGCATGCAGGTGAGAATAGGCATAGAAGTCCACGCAGGATCCTCTTGCCAATAGATGGACCATCAAGATGCGTCGACCAGCCTGTTGGCCGCCGGTCAGGAAGCACTCGATATGACCGGGTAATGCGCCATATCTAAGGCAATGAGCGAGGATGCACCTATTGCCTCCGAAGAACCATTCCACAATCGACCGTATGCTCTGAAACAAGTTAGTTAGCCACTGCATAATTTCTCGTTTTACTCACAGAATTTCCAAGGATGTGTTGCTGCAAAAAGTCCAAGCCGTCCTCTGTGTAGAACGGAAAC
Organism: Fusarium penzigii; assembly: GCA_013623535.1. Classification (NCBI taxonomy): domain Eukaryota; kingdom Fungi; phylum Ascomycota; class Sordariomycetes; order Hypocreales; family Nectriaceae; genus Fusarium; species Fusarium penzigii. The sequence continues at coordinate 109,416 of JABFFC010000097.1, forward strand.
TGTTTCTGTTCAAACTCCCAGACATGATCTCCGACCTTCAGATCCCCCAGATCGATGAAACCTTCTTGAAGGAGGGCGTTCTTTTCGATACTCAACGAACAAGTTGTTGCTTCCATCAACACGCACTGTTTCTGCTGGATTAAAATGGATGGGCATGATGCTACAGGTGATACTTCACGAGCATATCAACCAAAATGACCCCGCTCAATGGCAACACATCGCTAAAACAGGAGGCGGTGAGCGTAGTGCTTTTCACCGCCTAGATTTTGACCGGCACAATCAAGGAACCACGTACAATTCCCCCTATTCTGTTCCCGGTTCTGTTTGAGCCTATCGCAGCACCGTTCTGCCATCTGGACTTCCGAACCTCGCGCATGACATGTATCACAATTCCGTGATAGACCCACATGTCATGCCGAGTGGGGGGTTAGCCAATATCACACTTCTGTGATAGAGGGCCGCATACTTAGCAAGCATCACGGTTCTGTGATAGGTTCCACTCAATCTAGCAGGCATCACAATTATGTGATAGCCCTCCATGACCGTCAGCAGGTCACCTGCCGAGATTCCGGGACAGGTACAGAAAGTCAATTGATTGGTTCATGCCATAGTCCTCGTAACCTCATGTCGCACTCTGCCAACCACGAAGCTAGCAGCTCAACATGGGCGTAGAAGAAGGAACAATACAGGCTCGTCTAACCTGAGGAACACGATATCGATTCAGGTATGGGAACCCTGTGAATCGTCCGTGAAGCCAAAGCCTTCTTTACCTTGACAGAACTAGCTCAGATCGATCTGCATGAAGAAGGAACACGCGTACCAACAGTATCATCATCCCTTATGGCTTGCAGGACAATGCATGTCTAGGGAGTTAATCCTAGGTCTGAATGTTAACCGTGTGAGACCATCCAATTGGAGACACACGCAACAACAGGCAATTCGGACTTCAACAAATAGGTGCGCGAACTGTATTCCATGGCTTGAAGGCTGTTGGTTCCCTGCCGCTCATTCCTCTGTGATATGCAAGACCTGGGCTCCTGATGCGGCCCTCAGCTCTATTGATCCTTCAACCTATCTCCATCTCGGTTAGTTTATTGAGAAAGCTCTGGAGGAATAAGAATGTCGATGTTGCCCCCTTTGGGGTAGTGCTCGTTTCCCTTTCATTGAACACATCAATTCTAAAAAAAAATCATCACTTTGCAAACCTTCACACTCAAGCTTGTTCGTCATGACGCTTCTCAGCAACATCAGCCCTTCTCTCATTCAAGAAGCACTATCCCAACAGATGTCTGTCTTAGATCTCTTTCTTCCTGGTTTCACAAACATCACAAGCGCCGCCAGTTATGCCCTCAGTGGCAACATGACTGGCTATACTCAGTTAATGTGCCTCTTTGCCCTGACCGCGTTATTGAAACCGTATGTGTTTGAATTGAAGTACTGGCTCACTAAGCACTTTAGTAAGTCGCTATCAACAATTTGACAGAACTTGGGCTCACCCGTGCTAGCATCGACAGTTCACATCAGACGTGCCGACGAAACATTCGACATGATACAATGCTGGATATCTTCCCGCGGATTGGACAATGTCGCTCGGTCCGTTCTTGCCAAAGTCCAAACAAGGCAAAGAGCATCCAATGTCCATGACAGCTCTACCAAAAAGGCCCTCCGATATGTTCCTTGGGAAGGCAACTTTTACTTCTGGTACAAGAACAATTTGCTACATTACCAGTCTACGCAGGTGGACGCTGGCTTCCATAAAGAGGAGCAGATCTCCATCACCTGTGTGGGGCGATCTTCAAAGATCGTGAAGGAGCTCTTGGACGATTGTCGACTTGAATACCTCAAAGAATCCAAGAACAAAACAACCATCTATGGGCACCACCATGAGTGTTGGAAGAAGGAGAAAGCAGTGGCTGCTCGACCCCTCTCAACGGTAATTCTCGATAAGGAACAAAAGGGACCTCTTATCAGAGACATGACAGAGTTTCTCGACCCTGAAACCAGACGTTGGTACTCCGAACACTCCATTCCTTATAAACGAGGATACCTATTATATGGCCCACCTGGAACAGGAAAGTCAAGCTTTAGTTTCTCAATTGCTGGTGAACTGGGTATGGACATTTACGTCATCAGCATCCCCAGCGCAAACGATCGGATGCTGAAGAGCTTATTCGCTGGGCTCCCAGACAGATGCGTTGTCTTGTTGGAAGACATTGATGCAGCAGGAGCCACGTGCTCTAGGGATCCTAGGTCAGATGATTCGGATGATGACATAGACATGGGGTCTAGAAGGAAAGAGGTGACTCTTTCAGGCCTGCTCAACGTCCTCGACGGTGTTGCCTCTCAGGAAGACCGAGTTCTCCTCATGACAACCAATCATCCTAAAAAGTTGGACGAGGCGTTGACAAGACCCGGCCGAATTGATAAAGAGGTCGGGTTTCAGCTTGCTGGTAACGACGTTGCCAAACAGATCTTCAGCTTCATATTCGGGGAGCAGGGAGGAAGCACTACAGAATCTAATCAACGGGAGATATGCGGTAAGAAAGCGGAGGTACAAGCGGAGGCCTTTGCTGTAAAGATCCCAGAGTACAGATTTAGCCCGGCAGAGATCATATCATACCTTCTGCAACATAGAGATTGCCCGGCTGCTGCAATAGAGAACTGCAGCCGATGGGTGGATCAACTCATCCAGGAGAAGAAGGCCAAGGAAGGAGAGTCGAAGGAGGGTCGTAAGAATTAGTATGATTAATATGGGACGACGAAATAGTCGTCGATGAGGCGCTTGTCAGTCCTTACTGTATTTAATGTGCTGTCAGGAAGCTTAAGGCACTACCACACTCATTACTCCGGTATCCCTAGAGAAGAATTTCCACGGTATAATACTGCATGTTTCAACAAAAGACCTGTGTATTACATAGACTGATCCACTCGAGCATGTATACATGATCCTATTTCTGGGAGGGCGCGATGTTTGTCAACGGTTGGTCATGGTCATGGTCCCCCAACCCCTGAAACTGGTGATCTAGTTGGAGTGGATGCTCAAGACCATCTTCGTGTTGGTTCTTTTGTTTCACTAATCATGCGCAGCCAGGTGTGGTGGAACCATGTTTTTGCTACGGTCTTGTGTCGGCAGCATAAATAAGCCTCGGTGTAGCCCTTCACTCTCAACCATTTCTACCGGTTGTGATTCATGTTTTCTACCGACATATCAGTTTCTGTCAACATGTACGGCCTTACTATTTATGGGCGAGGTGACATCTACCTTCTGTCCGCTCTTTCCATATTTTGTGTCTGTCTTTTCGTCGGTATCAAGTTCAATTCACTATGGTGTCGGGAGAAATACTTGAAAGGTCTGCTGGTAACCTGGGGTATGCTGGAAGTGGTAGCCTTTGTCTTGTTTTCCCTGGGAAACAGTCAGATTGCCAAGCTCCCCTGGATTCCTTCCAGCTCTGTTCACAAACTCTTGGCTGCAACCTCTTTATGGGGAATTGCCATTACTCAGGTGAGCTTCAGTCTCCGGGTTGCAGTATTGTTATGCTGAGATGATGATCTAGATTGCCGCGATCATCCATGTCTTCGCGAGTGCGGTTGAACAGGAAGCGTGGTGGGTGTGCACGGCAATCCTCGAATGTGTTGAAGTCGTTTTGATCATCGTCTTCACACTTGTTCGTGGTGATTCAACTCCTATTGAAGTTTCGTTCCTGGTGCCACTCACGTCTCAAGTCGCAACCGTATTAGTCGCAGCCTATACCCTCTCTTTTCTTCCATCCAGGAAGTCATCGAAGCAGGCGCCTTGGCATATGGTTGTCCATTCCATGGGTGTGGCCATTGCTGTCATCGTTGTCTTTGCAACGGTACTTACGCTTTCGACCACCGGAAACCTGCCGAACTTGGTTTGGCCGCATGGTGTTCTGTTCATGATCAGTCCGATAATAGGATATCGACCCCCAGAGAGCCAGAAGCCCAGTTTTTCTTCAGAGATTGCTCTGAATGCACATGAACAGTCAAGCCTGGCTCCGTCTCTGCCTGGCAGATTATCGTCGCCGCAGTCTTGATGGATGCTGCTAAAGCATGACTGCTTGTTGCTCCAGCTTTAAGCAACCGGACATTTTTGAGTTTATGATAATGGCATCTGTTATTCAAATTTTCGGAGCGTCCGCTGCCAGCGGGGAAATTGGGTGATGAATTGGGTTTGATAACTGGTTGATTTATTGTCTCATGGTCGAAAGTCTTGGGTTTTCGTAGTGATACACGAAACCTGTTCCCCTCATTCCAACCAAAATATTGTTGCAACCTGCCAATGTGACTGCCAATTAATTATGTTGTGGTTGACGTGAGCTGTGTGGCTGCCTTCTGAACGACCTTAAAAAGTCACAGGAGCATGACTGTACATTTTAGAAGCCGGCCTTCTCACATATTCCTCACAAAACCTTGCACGACTAGCCAGATTTCTACAGCCTCCATTGCACAGCGGGTCTCAAAGACAGAGTTCGATATCCTGTAGACACCGGTTCGCCCATATAACATCAAAAATCTATGCTTTGATGTTGAATGTACGGTACTGTTATGAAACCTTATATGGTCCTGCACTGGAGTAGTGCGATATGGTCAATAGAATGAAGGAAATACCAACGTGGACCCGCTCGGGTGGTGGCCTTCCACCGGGTCCGAGATGCATCCTGGCTCATCCAACTAATGGGGCAACTTCAGTAGCGACCAGGTTCTACAATACACGAGTGTCTCCACGAACAGCTTCACCCCATTTGATACATGGGCTTCGGCAAGGTTACGTTGTACTGGAAGGGTGCCAGAAATGGCCCCGCCTCTTGCACATAAATCCGAAATTGGATCCTAGCAGTCCCGCGGGCACAAATGTACGTGCTTCGTGTGTCCCAAAACAAGACCCCTGAAAATGCTACTTAATGCCTGTGGTATCCCAACTACTTGCATGTTCTATTGTCATGTTATCTCTTTGCAACGAGGTTGACGCCGGGGGTCAGAAACCAGTGCTTGTAATCCGAGAACTTACACACCCATAGCTGTACCATCGCGATATATGACCGACTTGGCCCGTTCCAGTAACCCCAATCAAGAGTAGACACGGCTTCCTCGCTGAGCTTTTAGTCTGGATGATAGTTGCAAGACCCGCCATGTTACCCAGCATGTTTACCTTTCCCCAAATTTTTAACAAGCCGAATAGGATCAAAAGTAGACGTGTTGCTGAGAATTCAATGTCTCCGGTGGAGCCTACCAGTAAGTCTTCGGTAACAATAGCTTGTGTGCTCTAACAATAGGTCCTAGCTCTGGATCAGGTCGGTCAACCACCACTATCAAGTACCGAAAACACAAGGCGAAGGTCTCGAAAACTTCTTGACTGCCAACGAGCCAACATAGGGACGAGACAAGGAGAGGCTGAGAATTACAATAATATAAAACCACGGCGCACGCACCTCATAACCAACTGCCGCCAACAGAAGAGATACCCTAGACTGGGTCCCGTCGTCTCAAGGGATAAACAGTAAAGAGTCGATCGACTGCTAGCGAGTAAGCAGCAGATTCAAGTTTATCGAACGGAACCTAACTCATCCAAGTGGGAAGATGAGTCAACAGTATGGGATAATGTAAGCAGAGCAAGCCGACTTTCAGGAGAAAGGGCAGTAAATAAAGTTAGGTAGAAGGGATGAGAGCCGATCCGGGATGAGTAGGTGGTCGAAGAAGATATCTGTCCGAAGCTGATCGATATGTTTAATTTTGAGCAGTAATCTATCTGATATTCGGTAAGGTCAGGAGACTTCTAAGTTTCTATAGACCCACAGCTTTTTTTTTTATATTTGCCGTAGGCCATGGTCATAAGCACGTGTTCCATATCAAATCATAAGGCTAGTGGCTACGTCGTATGAGTGTTTGTGTGATGGATATTTGTATGATAGATGGCCATGGAATAGACCCTCGAGTTAGTAAAGGTGATTGTCCGTAAGGTAGGTGGAGCACGTTACGACCACTTATCTTACAGACGACCGCCATATGGACGATCAACTTAAAGTTTTTGGTCTTCATCTGGTCGCACTCTCCCGGCCCATGTATTTAATCGAAGGACTGCCGTTGTGTTGCCTTGAACCCCTTCTTAACCCTTCCCTAGCGAAGGAAGCCTCGTAGCTGACGGCTTCGCACACATTACTCTCATCATGCAGACGCAGCACAAAGAAGCCCAGTGATGATACATGACGTGTCTAGAGGGCCCAATACATCATTCATGAGTGTTCTGGGTGAGGACTCGCGACGAAAACATTTTGAGGTTTCACCACCACCAAAGGGGCGTTTCGACTATTTGGGTTTGGTTTTCGTAATCCGACCAGAACGTACTTTAGCTTTCGTTCCATCCCTCCTCCGGCACTTGCTACTACCTGGCCGCCTCAACTTCTGGAGCATCGATGCGAGATAGCCACCACCCTCCTTAGCCTCAGCTATATTGATCCTGTTCTCATCCCGAAGTGTATAATCGCGAAACGCTTCAAAGTCTTGCCATACTTCAATTTCCTTGCCCGTGCGTCGTGCATCGATGAAATCCACAATGTTGATGAGCTGTCTCTTTAAAGCTCGTTTGCAATCCGTAATGGTGTCGCCTGGTGCTATTCCGACCTCACGGCACAAGTCCTGGTATCCTCTGAGCTCCTCGTGTTCGGTAGGTTCTTGGGAGCCGCGCAAAGGTTGTGATTGAGAGAAGTAATGCTGTCTGAGTTCCTCACGTATTGCAATGGTACGTTCTTTCGTGTATTGCTGAGAGCCAGGAATCCAATTCTGTGAAGAAGCGAGACGACTGAACTCGTTCTCGAACGATGCACTGTCATCAGGTGTGAACCCTTCGAACTTGGCGAAGTGCGATTGCGATGAAGGGAGTGACGCGTCCATATCCAGGTAGTTGAGATATTTAGATGCGCAGTGATATGTCTCATAAATATAATTATTACCAAGAATATGGAGAATGACCTGATTTCGTGCCGACTGGGTTCTGTTTTGCTACGCTTGACGAGACGAAGCGCGATCGCGACCCGAGACGTGGAAGTAGAGAGCTCCCCTCAGGGTACTCGGAGCTATTGAGCCTGGCCAATGGCGACTCACCGAGGTTTACCCACTCACGTGGTGGAGATCCACTACCAAAGCGGGTCCGTGGTTAACGATACAATAAACCTTACGATAACAACACATAAGAACCTTACTGCCTACAACATAGCGTGCCCTACCGTTTCGCATGGGCGCCCTACTGATGGACAAACGCCGCTTGCTGAAAGCCTCAGAGGCAAGGTTGATGGCGATGACGACTCGGTTGTTTTAAGCAGCGACCAGCTTCAGAGAGCCACCCAATTTCGAATTGTCGCGATCGAAGTCAAAGTCGACAGAGGCGGCAGTAGAAGCAAGTCTTAGGAGATCGCTTCGGAGGGTGCCACGGCCCGTCTTCGAAGGTAAGAGGCGGGTGGCAGAAAGAATTTGAAGCGCTGATAGAAGACTGGACGCAAATTCCTACACATCTGTACATTGGTTAGAAGAGCACATCAAGAAAATTGTTCCGCCGTGCCTTCATGTTCTAGCTGGCCTAGGGCATCTGGAAAACAGGAGAGATGCGCCCTTTCGCACATCGAACTGAAAGAACCGCGGAAGACATTGATACAATTCCCAATATGATTGTCCTTGATGATCTCAGACTGCGGTTGATTCCCCGTGGTGGATGGGAACATGACGTCGCGTTCGTCGCATGTCCCTTTGTGCAGAAAGGGATTCTGGCCAGCAACCTAATCGCAGTGGGGATCTCGCTATTTCAGTGGTTGAGTCGCTTCTTTTATCGAACGGTTTCGAGTTCATTCTATGTGAAACGATCTGAACGCATCGACGCGCGTACGACATGTATCCTTGCCACCTACATGCCGAGGCATACGGGCTCTGAACAGTTGGAGAGTTCCATTACCATTGCCCTCTCAAGCCATCCACAAGTGTTGATCCCGAAGTCGAGATATTCACATTATAGAGAGACCATTCGAGAGTACCCAAACTGATCGTGTCACGGTTACTGGAACAGGCGAGACACCCCGTGGCTCCAACACACCCGCTGGGTCGAGCTATTCCGTAACAAATCATTCTGATTATCGCAGCTAGCCTTGCAATCAAGTAGAAACTATCTGCTCGGCCATTGGCAAGGGTTCCCATTGTGGAGCTCTGCCGGAACTGAGGCCCAGCTGCAGATCATCCTTTATGGGCCAAACGTGATGTTTGACAGGGCAAGAGCTACACTTGATCGTACGCCTTACATTTCTCGCTGCTGGCTAAACATACCCTCAAAAGATGCTTTTTGGCCGCATGTATTTCGGGTGATACCAAGCTTCAAAAGATATCTGGCAATATGGAAAAGATTCATCTGTTCGTATTTCGAGTTCTGCAGTATCCACCACGGCAACGTCAGGAGGTGTATAACTTACGTTTAGGATTCAAGAAAGTGAAGATGATGCAGCGTGTATTATAAGTGGTAGGTCAACTACGTCTGGGAGAAGACAATCATTTCTTCGCCAGCTCAGACAGCGAAGATGATGACCTCATGGCCGGGACTGGCACCACGACTTGACGGGTTCCTATACTCCTCCTCCTCTCAAGGATTGTGGAAGCAGCACAGACGAGGAGCTTCCTGGTTGGGATAAAGGAGAGGATGGCCCTAAATAGCAGCTGTTAGCACAAGTAACGTCGAGTTACTCAATACTGCAGGTGAATCGCAGCGGGGATATACGGCTTAGATTTGTTATCGCCCCCCTTATAATGAACAAATTTAATAGCCATGGCTGGTATGTATTAACTGGTAGTAGGGTGCCGTATGATTGCCATTTGAATGTCTTCATAGCAAAGGGCATTAGACCGTCCGCGTCCCACCAACTCTTGAAAGAGAAGGCTCTCAAGCACTTCAGAGCCTTGATCCGTTGGCTGCGCCTAGTCTGCATTAGTATTCAAGGAGGGTGACTCGATGACCCTGCCAACCGAAGAGTTATTCGGCAGAGCCATCCTGTGGCTGCTTCCGTTCGCCATCTACAAGCTCAACAGGCCGCGCTCCGGTGTAACATAGACGCTGGTAGCAGCCGGTTAGCTCTATACAATATCGTTCGCCAAGTGTTTTATATGCCATACTGAATGTCGCAATAACGCGTAGGTTATCCAAATCAAGTACCGGCTCGCCATCGATGTTTGGAGCCCGATGACCAAATCGAGGAGCCAAGACGCAACGTAGTACTAACTGCACATTAATAGGGTCTCGCTTTAGGAGAAAAGTTACATACTGGCCATTGGCTGTTGTGTAGAGCTCCTGGAATAGACGGATGTACTCCTGGGCACTCCCATGCGTGATATTCGTGCAGACTACTGCCTGCTCTCATAGTCAAACTTGCGTTTGTCGAGTTGGCAGACGTTTGTCGTAAAATACGAGCGACGAGGGACGGGAAGAGTGAGAAGAGCGAGGGAACGATATGGGGCTTAACTATAAAAGGGCAAGTGAGCCATGACAGGTTGCGTTGGCCAGCATTCATATATAGCTGATTCTCTAATACTGCCCCTGTTTTCGGCAGCTTTTTGTGCTGTTGTAGCCGATTTCAAGCATATATATTTATTCAGGGACCTATTTTGGACCTGGTTTTGACTCTTTCCAGCTGAGGGGCGCCGTTATGGAGCGTGAGGAAAAGCTCGAGGTGGTTCTCTATGAAGGAAACCGTTAACGGCATTTTATTTATATCCTTTTTTTTTTTTTTTTTGGTGGCACCAGTGGGGTTGGGAGCCGTTGAGGTATTTTCAACCTTGCCTTAGGGTCAGTGGCATTCAACTCGCTGCGTGGCTACTTTTTCGACCGTTTGTTACATCGGTCGTTTTCGACGTTTACGCTTGACCTTGATTGACTCGTATGCCTACTGGGTAGAACATGCGAGTAGATTTTGGCCGTCGAGCGGAGTGCCTTGCAATTTCGTCTGTAGCAGCCCGCTCATGCAGATTTTGTCGATAGAAGCTTGTATGACCCTCGTCGATGCACGCCGTAAGGAGCCACAATCAGCCTCACTGACCGGAATCACTCTCACCCTAGACCTGTTTTTAAACGTTTGTGCTACTGTAGCTTTCCCATCTGTCCAAATAGTACAGTAATGTACACGCCCAGCAGCTGGCTTAGGGTATGAATACCTTCGGTCAGTAGGGGCCAGTTGTGGCTCCTCTCAGTGTGTCATCTAACATAGTAACAAATTGAAGCAAAGAGAGATACAGTTTTGAGCACTTGCACCTTCCGG